>JAUPMG010000009.1:7387940-7415520 GCA_031762675.1 Pachysandra terminalis
TAATGCTTTAGCTTCCAGCCAACATTGAAATATCTTATTCTGCACAAACTCACTTTACCATTTAGCAGTTAATTGTCTGGACTAATAATAGGTAGATAATGAAGCTCTCCTACTAATATCATGAGCAGAGAAGGATCATCTCACAAATGGCTCCTGCTTCTTCGCTTGATGAATTGAACCTTCCCTGACTCTTAGTCATGGTTTAAACAATCTATTATGCAATCCATTGTTCTGAATGAAAATTCAGCATCATGTCTATGAGTTTTATTTTCTTTATTAAACTCCTCCTTGCATGATTCTATTTTAATTACAAGTATAAAACCCATTTAAGCATTCCATTAACAACTCTGGTTTCTCACTGTTTTATTGGGAGGGGGAGGAGCTGGAGCTGAAATATAGCTAAATAAGCTAAAACTAAGGAAGGATCTGTTTGCGTTCAAGTTATTCTCCACCAAGTATGTATTTTGTTGTTCTGGGATTTTTGTTTCTACTCTATTATGTTGTATACCAGTCCTAGAAAAGCAAACACGAAAATAAAATCGTCGATCGGCTAGGATTCCCTTTCCTCTCACAGCCCATCGTTCACCAAAACAGACCCTTAAGGTGCACCTTGGCAATCTTATATTAACTTTTTTTCAGTCCAAGACTATTTTTGAGCTCATCAAATCTTTGTGAATAATGAATCATTTGGAAGAGTTATATAACTTTTGATATGACAATGTGGGTTTGATTAGCCTTCTTATGGGCTCTGCTGCTCAGTCATTTATATAAACTTTACCACGTAAAATCACTGCCCGTTTAGCTCAGTTATAAGTCCTTGTGGTCGTGGGTTCGAGCGAAACAAGGTTTTATAAGTGGGAAGGAAGGACTCGTGTCTCGACACAGTTGACTGAGAACAACTCTGCAATGCGGGGCGCCATTGTCTTGACCTTGCTATAGAGGAGTTTGACGTTGTCCTTGGCCGATGTCTTTCATGTTTTTTGGTTGTAGGCTGAAACATTTGTTAAGAAAGAACATTGATAAACAAGATGACGAAGAAATCGAGCACACACAAGACACATATTTACGTGGTTCAATAAATAGTACCTACGTCTATATATACACACCATGTTCTACAATTCTCCAAAGCTCAAAAAAAGTGCTACTATTGATCGGGATCAAGCAATAATAATAAACACAATAAAAACGAAGATCAAACAATGCACAAACATATACGTGGTTCGGCAAAGCCTACATCTACGGGAGAGAAGAAGTTTTTTACTATGTCAAAAACAAATTAGGGTTACAACTTATACTTCCTACCTGACATAAATACAGGAAAAACGAAGATCAAACAATGCACATAGATATATGTGGTTTCACAAAGTCTACGTCCACAAGAGAAGAAGCTTCCACTATGTTAAAAACGAATTAGGGTTACCAAGAGCCACCCACTATCTCTAATAGTTACAAAGTGCAGCAACGAAAAGTATGATAAATATTATGTAGTTAGAGCTAAACATAACAATGAGTCAAATTACTATTATACCCTTCGATCCCTAGAAAATCCGGGTCCGATGAAGGCGTTGGCTGGATAATCAATACTTCTCTGAATGCCTTAGTAGCATCGGTCTCCACATAACAACAATATTTTAATATAGTTTTGATTTTACTGAGAGGTGTTAAATGAAATAGAATGAATAGTTTCATTCCAAAGATCAATTTTTTAGCATATAATTCTGATGCTAGCAACTTAAGCATGTTGGTAAACACAAATTGTAAAACTACTTAACTAATATCAAGATTTGGAAATTCAATCCATGATCTTTGGACATGCATCCTACATTTGAACCACCGATGTGTGGCTCAGCTGGTGGCAAGCTCCGGAGGTAAGTCTAGAGTTCGAATCCCACTAGAAGCACTCGTGGCCAGAGGTTTACCATAATTGCTCCCGCCTCGATCATGGATTAGTCCCACACCCAAGTGGGTGTGGGGACACCACGTGGTCAAGACCAAAAAAAAAAAAGAAAAGACTGTAGCCTTCTTGTGGGCTTTCTACAAGGCTCAGTCCGTTCTATTAAATTTATATTAATGTTACCACGTAAAAGCAATGCCCGTTTAGCTCAGTTATATAAAATTTACAACGTAAAATTACTGCCCGTCTAGCTCAGTTGGTAGAGCGCAAAAGCTCATGTCCTTCGAGCCCCACGATGGGCGAGTCAAGTTTTTACGACTTTAATATCCCAATTTCCATGCAACTGTGCAATGCAATAACATCAGGTGTCAATAGCAGAGGAAGAAACTTTAACCTAGATAGGAGATTCGTGTCAGTTGATGGATCCGGTTGACCGGTTCGTCAGCTCAATTAGGTTCACCCAAATGTTATGAGTCCTGGTTTATTGTAATGACATAATATTTTAAAATAATACAATAATGTAATATGACTTAAATTAATTAATGTAGCTTAATAGGCTTAATTTAAATTAAGTGGTTTGAGCTAACAACATGACTAATCGTGTACTCGAACTTACTCTTCTTAAAGGGGGAAAACTTGTTGGGCTTGCTATTGGGTCCAAAGATCTCTCTCAGAGCCGAAGTTTGTGATGTGTTCATGTTCGTCCAACATAAGAAGAACAAGAATAAGAACAAGGGATTTTAAGCAAACCACCTTTCACACACATAGTTTGATTTAAATATATGAGTTGTCTGTGATAGACACATCTGTACTGGTCATCCCAAACTTGTGGGAGTTTGGGTGGTCAACCTCGAGTAGTTGCGTCTCGTACGTTGAGATTTGTGTCACCAATTTTGGGATGTGGTATTTACTGGCTGGATGCTGTAAGTAGAGAGACATATCATAACAGGTATATCACACGTGGAAGCTTATTTAGAGAATCTCACTTCTCCACCTGTATATTCGGTCAACCCTAAGTCGTAGAGTAGTTTCATTCTCAAAGACATCCGTCACGTGGCAAACCTAATGCCTTTGTTTGTGTAAAACTTTAAAAATTGGACGGAAATTGATACATATTGCAAAACTTATGACATGCATTATTAGGATTTATATCTATCAAATATACAATCTAGATTGGCTAAATCATTCTTTCATGTGACAAAAGTGGTCATTTTCGCCGAATGATATTTATGGTCTAACTGGTCCAAGTGTGATGTAAGATGTAAAACAGTTACGAGTTAGCTTGACCAGACCCCCCTCAACCCATTGTTTGAAGACCTAATTGATGGTTAGCACTTATTGGTTAGACCTACTTTTTTATTTTTAAATTGGTTGAACCATCGTCCATTATGGCTAGACTAGTTTGTAATTACTAACTAGTAACAAAAGACAAATAAAGTGAATAAGAGGAAAACAAATTTCCTTTTCTCTTTTGAATCCGGTCTGACCCTATTTGGTCTATTGGCCAGTTTGGTTTCAAAACACTTGCATTGCACCCAATCTCAAAACAATCGAGATCTTGTGTTAGGATCTCGTGTGCTCGTCGTGTACTGTAGAGACAAATTTAGAGTGGAATTTACACTCCGGAGCGTAAATATTATTTTGCCCCTGAAATTTATCTCTACAGCACACAGCGAGCACACGGGATCCCAACACATAAGATCCCAGTCCATCTCAGAATAACAATATCACATGGTGTGTCTTCCTCTGAGTGGACAAATGAAAACGAGTTTTACGTGTATCCATGTAGGTCCCACATGGGACCAATTTTGGTTACGGTATGAAAATAGTAAGCAAAGTCTTATTCTTCCTCTTTGTCATCTGGACAAACTTGTTAGGTCATTTTCCTCTTGCCTTTTCCTTTTTTTTTTTTAATTTAATTTAATTTTTTCTTTTCTCTCTCTCTCTTCTCTTGGCATATAGGATCTGGGCCTTAAGGGCCCATAAAAATGAAAGCGACCTTAAATATAGTAATAATTAGCATGTGTGTTTGCCAAGGATTCCACTTTTTAAAGTTTATATATTATAAATCAGTATGATTAGATATTTTTTAACTATATACTTTCCTTACTCTTTTTTAGTAGGATTCATATAATGGTATTTTTAATTTAAAAAAAAAGAAAGAAAGAAAGAAACTATTGTATTTTTCTTTTTTCTTTTTTTTTTTTTTGGTGGGAAAAACTATTGTATTTTTCAATCACCATAAATATGCAACAATTGCATTAAATATTAGGTATGCATGGATTCACTATGTATTTCCTCTGTTTTGTATTATTATTATATTTTAATGGGTTAATTCCACTTATACTCCTCACATTTTCGAAAAGTGCTAATGTCATTCAATTTTTCTAATTTATGGATTATATTATCCTTGAACTAAAGTCGAATACTTGAAAATGAAAAAAAAAAAAGAAAAAAAAATTCCCAATGCCTACTCGGCAAGATTTTAATCATATTTTATTACATTATTAGCACTACTAAGAAGTAAAAAAAAAAAATCAAAAGTAAACGAAAAACGGACAATTTTGTTTTATAAAAATTATTTTTCTCTAATTTAAATATACTTTTTAAGACATATTTAAAAGGTAAATTAATGTGCTATGTTAACACTATGGCATGGGGTGTAAGTGGATTATAAAAAAACACAGGAGGTGTATCTATAATTGTCTAAGAGTCATTTTAAATTCATAAAATAGATCTTATAGATCTAGAGGGAAAAAAATATTTTTCTTTTTTTTTTGTCTTAACCACGTGGTGTCCCCACACACCCACATAGGTGTGGGACTAATTCACGTTCGGGGCGGGAGCATTAAAGGTAAACCTCTCGCCACGAGTGCTTCTAGTGGGATTCAAACTCCAGACTTCCCTCCAGAGACGCCCACTAGAGCCCAGCTTGCTACCAACTGAGCCACACATCGGTGGTTAAATTAGAGTGGAACACAGAACAAATAATCCTTCTTAGAGGTCTTTGTCCCTTTCATTTTTCTGGGCCCTTAAGGCCCAGATTCTATATGCCAAGAGAAGAGAGAGAAAAGAAAAAAAAAATGACCACACAAAGACCTCTAAGAAGGATTATCCTTTGTTCCTTGTTCTATGTGTTCCACTCTAATGTAACATAATCCTTCTTCCCCATCACATATTTTTCTTTTCCTTTTTTTTAATTTTATTTTTTGTTTTTCTTTAATAGTGAAGAAAAGTCTTTAGATGATAAAACCAGGATTGTAAATGAGTTGAGCTTGAGCTCAATAATTAGGCTTATGATCCGAGCCGAGGATTCGACTTGGTTAAAGCTCGGCTTGCTTACTTTATTATAAAATATATTTATAATATTTATTCTTCATAGGATAAAATAATAATTCAATGTTGAATTTTAAAAATAAAATATATAATTTTTAATTCTTTTTTATATAAAAAGATTTTTGTGAAGAAATTGATTTGCATATTCATTTTTAAATTAGCTTCTACAATAGTGAAATTAAATGGCTAAAATCATTTAATCAAGCTGGTGTAGGAGACCCTTATAGGTTCTTAAACCCTAGATCCTATTTTTTTGCCATTAGGGTATTAGGTGATAAAACTTTCCCTAATCTATAAGTATGAGTCTATGTCTAGGTTTGATATAATATTTTGCTATATTTTACCCTAATAATTCTTTTTTTCTTTTCTCCCCTTAAAAGATTTGATAAATTTGGATTAATCTCTTAAGAAAAAGCTGGATTATTTGTGATGGGGAAGAAGGATTATGTTACATTAGAGTGGAACACATAGAACAAGGACAAAGACCTCTAAAAAAAAGAAAAATGCTAACAAACACAAGTACTGAAGAAGACAGGTTAATGACTATCTTTCCCCTATTGCAATTAATCAAAACTGAAAAGCACTTAAAGGTTCACTTTTTCCTCTTCTGATGGAACTAGGCCCCCCTCACCATGGAACACACTCTTAACCACCACACCAAACCCTAATTGTGATTTAATTATCACTTTCAAATAATTAGCCACCTGTACCACTTGGACTTGAATTTTAATTTTTTTTTTCCAATAAGGGTAATTAGGGTTACCATTCTCTACCTCCTTGTGACATTTGATTAATATCCATTCTTGTATTTTTATAGGAAGCTAAAAACTTCTATTAACTTAGTGAAATCTTATTTTTGTTCTTAGAATCATTAATGGATTATATCAAACATAAATGCAAACAATAATGGTTGGCACACCTTATTTTCCCTAAAAAATTGAGTAATGACAAATTTTGATATATAATTTTTATTTGCAATACACTAAACTCAAATTAATTACAATTTTTCCGGTCGAACTCGCGCACACGCAGTTGAGATCCCATTGGGGGTTAAGGGGGTCTAACCCTGGCTCAAATAAAGATGATTCAAATACCATAATTTGTGTTTGTATGAATACCATGTTAGTCCTTTTCAGGGTTAAAACCTAGTTTTAAGGGCAAGGGATCAAAGTACCCTGTCAATCAATATAATTTATACTGCATATTAAAGTTGGACCCAAGGTTTCAAGGATCAAACCGATCGGGTCTGTACCAGGATAGGCTAGGACCGGTTAGGTCTCAAGCTACGATACAATAGTTGTATTGTGAGGCTTTGGATTGGACCAGTCTCGTACCGTTGGTCCAGTCAATCCAATTAAAAAAAAATTGGCAATCCATTTTTGTATTGGACCGGTCAGTATCGCCAGTCCGGACCGGGATTTGCCAGACCGATCCGGTCTCCAATCCCGAGACTTTAAACCTTGGTTGGATCACCCTAACCCCAATCTGATTGGGTTAAGAGTTGGTTTAATATAAGGTGGACCCTTATAGGGGTGGATTAGGGTTTAGCAAAGCCCAACCTGTTTCCAAACCCACAAGTACATACCAATGAGGCACAAAAGAGAGGCAAACTTAAAAATTAGTTTTTTTGTGAGAGAAAAACAAAATAAAATAAAAAAAACCAAGAGAAACAAACAAAGAAAAGGTTTCACCAACACCAAGCAACAGAAAAAAGGAGAAAAAAATATAATAACAAGAACATAAGACATCCCTTCTCTCTCTCTCAAGTCTCTGTATTTTCTCTCTCTACTTTCCTTTTCCTTCTCTTTTTCTTCTCTACTCTACTCTTCAATAGAGCTGAACACCTCTACAAACTGCAAAAAGAAGCAGTAGTTAAACATGTAGCAGAACCCAAAAGGCTCCAGCTTTTCTCCACCAGATCGCCGGTTTCCGGTATGGAAAGCCGGCAAAGAAGAGATTCCAGCTACCGGCGGCGGCTTTTTCCGGCTAAATGCAAGGAAAGAGCCGTAGAGCTAATGCTATTATTCAAACCACCTCCACGACGATGATGGAGAAAGAAGGATAAACCCAGAAACTCATAAACACAAATCCCAGACGATTTCTCTCAAGTCTTAGCTGTTATTCTTCAATTAACGATCTGGGGTTTCTTGATTTTGTTGTTTCAACCTCTGCTTCTGCAATGGCAACTGCAAATACTTCCCCCATTGAAGCTTCACCTCATGTTCCGGTTTCTTCCGACGACCTCACAACCAAAGCCATCCACAAACGCTACGAAGGACTAATCACTGTGCGAACCAAAGCCATAAAAGGCAAAGGGGCTTGGTACTGGGCTCACCTAGAGCCCATACTGGTTTACAATTCCGACACCGGACTTCCGAAAGCCGTCAAGCTCCGTTGCTCTCTCTGTAACGCCGTGTTCTCGGCTTCGAACCCGTCACGAACAGCGTCGGAGCATCTGAAGAGAGGGACTTGCCCCAATTTCAGTTCTTTAGCCAAATCCATCTCTCCCATTTCACCCTCACAACCCTTGTCGTCGATTCCTTCGTCGTCTTCTCATCACCAGAATCATAAAAAACGTAGTTCTTCAGGTGGGGTTTGGTCTTCTCCGTACCAGGTCTCACCGGTTACTATGATTGATCCGTCACGGTTCTGTTCTGAGCTTGTTTACTCGTCGGCGGCATCTGTAACACAGCATTTGGTGTTATCGGGAGGGAAGGAGGATTTGGGAGCTCTGGCTATGTTGGAAGATAGCGTGAAGAAGCTGAAGAGTCCGAAGACCTCTCCGGGACCAATTCTGAGCAAAACCCAGGTTGGTTCAGCTCTCAATCTTCTCGCTGATTGGCTTTACGAGTCTTGTGGGGCAGTTTCGTTCTCAAGCCTTGAACACCCCAAGTTCAGAGCTTTTCTTAACCAGGTTGGTCTGCCTGGAGTCTCCCGGCGGGAGTTTTTCGGTTTTAGGCTGGATTCCAAGTTCGAGGAAGTGAGAACCGAGGCCGAGGCGAGAATTACAGACGCCATGTTCTTTCAGATTGCTTCTGATGGGTGGAAGTTGAAGAATTCTGGCCTTGTTGATGAAGAGAACTTGGTGGGCTTAATGGTGAACCTCCCGAATGGGACGAGCGTGTTTCGAAAGGCGGTGTTTACGAGCGGGCGGATTCCGTCCAAGTATGCAGAGGAAATTCTGTGGGAGACGATCATGGAGATTTGTGGGAATGTTGTTCAGAGGTGTGTGGGTATAGTTGCTGATAAATTCAAGGCCAAGGCATTGAAGACTTTGGAGAATCAGCATCAATGGATGGTTAATCTCTCTTGCCAGCTTCAGGGATTCATTAGTCTTATTAAGGATTTCAGTAAGGAGCTTCCACTCTTCAAGACTGTTTTTGATAATTGCTTGAAGCTTGCTAATTTCTTCAATACCAAGTCTCAGGTTAGGACTAGTTTCTTTAAGAACCAATTGCAGGAGCTCGAGCACGCCGGGTTGTTGCTTCGGGTTCCCCCACCGGAATTTGAGAACACAAAGAACTTTGCACTTGTGTATGGAATGTTGGAGGATATCATAAGCTCGGCCCAGGTGCTCCAATCGGTCGTTATGGATGAATCGTACAAGGTATTGTGTGTAGAGGATCCGGTTGCGAGGGAAGTTGCCGAGATGATCCGAGACATGGGGTTTTGGAGTCAATTGGAGGCGGTGCACTCCTTAGTGAAGCTTATTATGAAAATGACTCAGGAGATGGAGGAAGAGCGGCCGCTCGTTGGGCAATGCCTCCCGGTTTGGGAGGAGCTGAGGGCGAAAGTGAAGGACTGGTGTGCCAAATTCAGCATTGCAGAAGAACCCGTTGAGAAGGTGATTGAGAAGCGGTTCAAGAAGAATTATCACCCGGCGTGGTCAGCTGCATTCATACTTGACCCTCTTTACTTGATACGGGATCCCAGTGGGAAATACCTTCCACCCTTCAAATGCTTGACACCTGAGCAAGAGAAGGATGTGGACAGGCTCATAACCCGGCTTGTGTCGAGGGAGGAGGCTCATATCGTGTTGATGGAGCTCATGAAATGGAGGTCGGAGGGGCTTGACCCGCTTTATGCACAGGCTGTCCAGGTGAAGCAGCGAGACCCCGTGACAGGAAAATTGAAAATCGCGAATCCACAGAGCAGTAGGCTTGTGTGGGAAACATGTTTGAGTGAGTTCAAGTCATTAGGGAAAGTAGCAGTGAGGCTCATCTTCCTCCATGCAACCTCATGTGGGTTCAGGTGCAATTGGTCTTTCTTGAGGTGGGTTTGTACCCGTGGGCCCTCAAGGCCAAACATGGAGAGAGCTCAAAAGATGATATTCATTGCTGCACAGTCCAAACTTGAGAGACGGGAGTTCTCGAATGATGAAGACAGGGATGCAGAGCTTTTTGCCATAGCAAATGGTGAGGATGACATGCTCAACGAGGACTTTGTCGATGCATCCTCAGTGTAACATTTTTCCTTTTTACTCCTGTAGAAATTGAAACTCTTAGGATTTATTGAATTCTTTTTGTGTTGTTTACTTAAATCTTTTTCTAATTGAAGATTCTGGTTGTGTGTAAAAATAGAGAAGTGCAGGAACAGCATAAGGAAGAATGTTGTAACGTTTTGGTTCCTAGAGAAATTTGTGATAAATAATATATTTATGAAGGAGAGAATTATATATATATATATATATATATATAACTCCAACAGATATAATATTTCATGCATGATGAAGAGAACTAAAACTTGAAAACAATTGTCCACAAGATCAATGAATAATTTGTTAACCATTGTTGTTAAATACATACAATCTAGAAGAAAAAGCTTCCATTGGACTTAAAACCAAAAGAGAATGAAGAATTCTCTTCATCATGCATGAAATATTATATCTGTTGGAGTTATATATATATATATATATCTTTTTGTGCATTTTCAGTGATGAATCTGGAATATGTGAAAAAATAAAATAAAAATTGCACCTGTTGAATGTGGTCTAAAATCAAATCCAAGCGTTAGTTCAACTGAAGAATATGCCGACAAAAATTCCATCTTACGCCTTCGAGCTTCTTGATTGCAGAAGGAAATGATACGGATAATGTTGAACTGGAGAAGCCACCAGAAAATATTTGGCTTCTTCAGAGTTTCTTGTGTGCTTGAAAAAGAAGTTGCAGAAGGATTCAAGAATGCTCTTGATTTGGAATATTTGAACTGAAAAGTATTTTTTTTTTCTGTATAGGGTTGAGGCTTGAATGGCAAACCAAATTTTTGTTATATTGGTCAACCTCAGAAGTACCCCCTAGAGAAAATCTTTGTAGCCTAAGGAACAAACTTCTCATCCATATCTCTTGGGGGTTCCTGTTTTGATCAGTGAGAGCAACTCCACCATGAAAGGAGTGGAAATCTACATCATGGGTGCTTTGGTTGTCATCTTCAAAGAAAAGTGTGTTTAGGGCCCTTCCATCCCATCATCTTTGGGTGACTTGTCTTTTAAACATTCTAAAGCTCTTCTATGGATTAGCCCATGACCAGTTCCGTTCAAAATCTCTCAAGGTTGAAAATGGAGTACTGCAGGGTAGCTGGTGATGCTTTCCATGATTGTTTAAAGGTGTTGAGAGGAGGCGAAGCAAGGAAGGTTGTCAGCATGACGAAGAACAGAAGATGCCTGATAGCGAATCTTCTACGAACCCGGATGAACTTATTTTTCAGGTTCTATCTACACATCAGTATGAATTGTTAACGTATAATTTCTTTACATTTACTTCTTGAACATATGTATTTGATGTATATACATGTAGGAACTAGGAATTTCTAACTTAAAGGCCAAATGGGTATTTGATTTTTTGAACATTCAATCAAAGTTTCCTATTTGTAACTTTTCATTTATTCTTGCAGAGATCTTACTTCTTGAACATATGTATTTGATGTAAATATATGTAGGAACTAGGAATTTCTAACTTTAAAACCAAATGGGTGTTTGATTTTTTTTTTGAACATTCAATCAAAATTGCCTATTTATAATTTTTCATTTATTCTTGCACGATCTATCTATAAATCAGATTCCGGCATGGTGTGGGAAGCTCAGATCACTATTCATGAAGGAAATTGAGGAGGATAAACAGGGAATGGAGTGAGATAAAAATGAAACTAAATGTGATTATGGAAACAGTAACATGTTACATGCAGGCATTAGCTGGTCATCATCTCATTTCTAATTTAGGAACTGATCGCTTATCATTCTACACCTTTGAACAGTAACCTAATTAGATCTTTGAAGAAACCATCCCATACCCATAATTTCTTCTTATCATAAGAACCTCATAAAGCAATTTGAACTTTGAACTACCATTCTTCAATCCCCATCACCTTTTTCTTTTCTTTCCCTCTCTTTTGATGGATTTCAGATTCACCCACCCACCTTCAAGAACAGTAAAAAGTGTGAAAAATACCAAATGGGTATTGTTTAAAAAGTTGAAGAAAAACACCTTTGATGAGTGAAGTTAGTAGTAGAGTAGACTGAATGGAATAGAGTATCATTTTACCTTTATTTTTGTCTTAGTACTCATTTAGTGGATAGAAAAGAGGTTCCTGTCGGCAAGGCTTAGAATTGCTGACTGCTCACCAACTAGACAGAGTGGTAGTAAACTTTCTCTCAATTGTTTTTTTCATATTTTTAAAGGGTGAAAGCTCTTTTACTTGTATGGAATGGTTCACATTAATCTGTTTTTTTTGTTAAAAGGAGAAGGAGATATAATGATTAGTACAAGACGACAGCAATTTCTTCCTACAAGAATCTTCTTTCCCTTCGATGCTCCGGTAACTACCCCATGATAGTATCAGCGTGGACTTTATTTGAAAAGATCATGTGATCTAATCCTGTTGAGGTGAGTTATATCGAGAAGTTGAATAAATTCTTGTACACTCCTGCCCTAAGATCATGTGATCTAATCCTGTTGAGGTGAGTTATCTCGAGAAGTTGAATAAATTCTTGTACACTCCTGCCCCTAGGTTTATGAATCAATAACTTTCACTCGCAGATCTTCCTTAAGAATGGTTTTATAATCCGTTGTGATAAGATGTGTTGTCCCTGTTGAGATTGAATTGCCCTTATAATTACTTTTACCCTACCCTATGTTGGTATGAGCGTGGACTTTATTTTGAAAGATCACATGATCGGATCCTATTGAGGTGAATTATCCTCAGAAGTTGAAGAATTTGTCGAACTCATACAGTTAGTTCTACTTCTACCTAACTTGACCCTTAGGTTTATGAATCAAGTGCCCTATACATAGGGTTGATAAAAAGATTTCATTCTCTCCCTTCTTAATAATGCTTTCTTGATGGTTATATGATAAGTTGTGATAAGGTGCGTTACCCTTATCGAGATTGAGTCACCCTTATAATTACTTTGACCTTAGGTGCTACTACCCTACGATGGTATGTAGGTGAACTTTATTTGAAAAGATCATATGATGGAATCCTATTGAGGTGAGTTATTCTAAGAAGTTGAAGAATTCTTGTACTCGTACAGCTAGGTCTACCTTGCTCGACCCTTAGGTTTATGAATCAAGTGCCCTATTTGATAAAAATGATACCGTTTTCTCCTTCTCAATGCTTTCGATAACATTCACTCACAAATCTTTATTAAAGACGGTTAAGATGAGTTACCCTTGTCGAGATTAAATAACTCTTATAATTATTTTAGCCGGCCCCAAATCTATCCTTCAAACACAAGGTTGGTGAAAAAAAAATTAAAAACAAAATTCCTTTAATTTATCTTTTCCTTTACTTCCTTTTCCTCTTTCTCACTTTTAATAACATGGACAACTCCACATTTTTATTTGAATTTTCCATTGGAGAGAGAGAGCACCCAAAAGAAAAACACCCAAAAAAGAGAGAGATGGCATACACAATGGATAATAACTTAACCACCGATGTGTGGCTCAGCTAGTAACAAGCTGGGCTCCAGTGGGCGTTTTCGGAGGTAAATCTAGAGTTCGAATCCCATTAAAAGCACTTGTGGCCAGGGGTTTATCATAAAAGACTATATTATTTTTTATTTTATTAAATATTTTATTATATTAAAAGTTATTTTTAAAAATATTTTGGCATACTTTCCTTAATAGTATAAAAAGAGGAAATCAAAAATAAGATTAAGAAAATAACAATATAAAAATAAATTGGCATGTCATCCAAAACTTATTATTTTTGCCTTCACATTTTAGGGTTTTATTCCCAAACTACCCCTATGTATGAGAGTGACATGTACAAGTCCTTGCAGTAATAATAGTCTACATCAATTGCAACCAATCTAATGGTGCAGATTAGAGTGTTCGGAATGTTGCTATAATTAGATCATATCTCATAAATTTTCTTTATTATATCATATACCTTGTACCCTACTTCTCTGTTCCTTTACGTGATACATTATAATATGGTGCGCATACATATATATGAAAGGGTTTAAAAAATATCAGCAACAGAAGCATTCATACTAATTGCTTTTCATAAAGTGTTTTAAGACGTACGATAGGGTTCCACCACCTACTTATAATGATACGCTGCGAACGAAAAGTATTTTGTTCTGTCTCACTAGAATTAGTTACCTGGTGAGTCATAATTATTTGGTTAATTTTATCCTCCAACACTATCTTCTAATAAGAAAATTAATAGAGCATATGTAGGAGAGTATGGATTGTATCAAATCAAGGAGTAATTCAAGGAAAGAAAAAGACAATAACAAAATTAAGAGATTTGATTGAAGAATTCAAGGAGAAAATGAAAGCAATACAAGAGATTTGATTTATAAGATTTAGGGCATGTTTGTTGTAGCTTCTTACAAATAGAAGGACTTTATGAAAAATGGTTTTGAATCAAAACCATTGGTTAAAAATTATGTTTGGTGAGAAAAATTATATAAAATGATTTTCTCGTACATTATTTTAGGTTCCAAGGATAATTTTTCCTTTTTAAAGAATGTGTCATAGAAATAAAAGGATTATTTTATCATTTTAAAAGTTTAACTTAAAATTAGAACATGGCTAACTACTTCTCGCAAATGCAATTTTTAGAAGCAACTCTACATCTGTTTCACCAAAATAGACTTCCTAAAATAGTGCTTCTATCCAAAGTAGCTTTCAGAAATATTACCAATTTAAGGCTAGGGAGGGCTTCGTGGCCCTTGAAAGTTGCTTCAAATGGAACCTTAGTAAGTGTTTTAAATTTGTTTCTAGATTAAAGACTAAGTTACTAAAGTTATCTTATGTACTCTTGTATTTAAAGTTACCTATAAGAAGCTATTGAGAGCAGCTTCTCCCAAGCTCTTATGCATTAAGCTATTTTACAACTTTAGTAATATTTTTAAAATACCTATTTTACCCCTAAACTTTCATAAAACCTTAAATAAATGTTATTTCTAAATTTTAATAATATTTTTATAATATCTATTTTATCCCTAAACTTTTATAAGCCCTTAAATAAATGTATTTACGCAACGCTATTTTCTTCAGTTTATTGTTGCTATAGATAAGTATTCCCATTTAGAAACTTATCCAATGAGTGTTTATCATAAGCACAAGCCAGGTCAAACACAGCCGCAGCCTTAATTAATACCAAATCTCCTATTATGTATGGTTCATCCTATAAAACATTTTTCATGTGACAAAAAATGTCTCTTAAATCTAAAATCTCTATTTCTTTATAATTGTGAAATATCATATATCCACGTGGCCAATACAAAAAAGTCTCTTGAGATGGATAGTTTATATTGGCTACATCATTCTTTCATGTGACAAAAAAGTATTTGTCTCACACCAGCCAATCTCGATCCAGATTCGATCCAAAAGTTGGATCGTCCTTAAAAAAGAAAAAATATTGGGATCCGCAGATCAAGTCCAAGTCGAAACATGTTGGATCATTTATTTATAAATACATAAATAAATTGATCAGTCCGATCTAATCACTAGACCGATCCAAAACGGACAATCCATATTGATATCAGTTGGACCAGTCCGATCGGAAGCCACTTGATGCAATAATTGTATTGTAGCTTGGGCTTAGACCGGTCTTGACCGATCCCGGTACGGATCGGTCGGGATCCTTGAAATCATGAGCAAGCTTTGAAGTTTTAGTGTGGCATAGATGATTTGGTCCACATAAGCTTCCTTCAACATTAGCTATCAATGTAGTGGATGATCACATTTTGGTGATGATCAAATCTTAAGATGGAGTCATCGATCTCGATCAATCATCATTCAAAATTTGTTATGGCTCACTAAGGAAGGATGTGATTTGTCATATTGGATGGTCCACCCAATCATCATATTTCTGCGCCATTCTATTATAATACTAGAAACGTGTGGTCCTGATTGAAACACGAGGGCCATAAATAAGGTCATTATGTAATGCTCGAAAGGATAGCTATACCTCCATTAGGTTAGAATATAAGTAAAACCTAATACACATGTATTAATTGAGCTTATTAATTAATTAGTAATGTTGCCAACAAACATAGTAATGATGGTCACGTGAGAAGCTACTGTTTGACAAAGCTGTTGAAAGTGAGTTGACCGCTATTCACGTACACGTGACGTAATTCGCTCGCTTAATTTCTTTATGTTGACGTCACCATTGAGTGCGTTATCGACCATAATTTTTTTAATGGAATCTTTGCGTGTTACAACTTAAGGAGGTAGCTCGCAAAACACCTTAACATTTTCCAAGGGACATGTCACCTCCTATTCTGGCAACCACATCATGTACCGTTATTTACCAAATCCAACGGCTGGGGAAACTCATGGACCTTCGGCAGCTCATCCCATCTGAAAGCCCAGGAGTAATCTATAAGTGGCTTACATCACCGTTGGATTATGAGTGCAAACCTCTTTTAATCATGGTGCATCAAATCATCATAGGAGTTTATCTTAATCAGACGGTCATAATTATAAGACAAAATATAGGGATCTGAATGTTTGATAACAAAGAAGAAATATAGGTATAGATGAGTGCCAATGAAAGGAGGATGTTGAGATGGTTATGTAAGAAGACTAGGAAGGATAAGATAAGGAATGAACATATTCGGGATTGTCTAGGTTTTGTCTAAATCAAAGATAAAACGAGTATATTAATATATCTTGGGATGTAAAACCAAGGTTTAAAGTCTCAGGGGAACTTGATCGGTCTTGATTGATCCCGGTCCAGACTGGTGGTATCGTCCAATACTATCCGGTCTGGATCCAGTACAAAAATTGGACTGTCTGTTAAATTTTAAATTAAAAAAAAATGGATCATCAGACCGGTCATCGGACCAGCAGTATCAGTCACCAGACAAGCGGTACCGGTCAAGACCAGTCGGTACCGAACCAGTTTGGTTCAAATCGATAGTGGTCTGGACCGTCCAATTTATAAATTATAAAACAAAAAAAAAAAAAAAAACGTCGAACCGGTTGTACCGGTCGGTCCAGAACGCTATCGGTTGTACTAGTCCGGTCCAAAACCTCACAATACAATCATTGTATTGTGGCTTGGGACCGGACGGTCCTAGCTGATCCTAGTACAGACCAGATCGGACTGATCCGTTAAGCCTCGAGTAAAACAAAACCTAATTAGATAGAAAACCAAGGAATGAGGAAATATCCATTAAACAGTCCAAGAGGACAAGAGAAATTAACCAAAAAGAACTTGAATGGAATCGGTTCAAAAATATTTTGATATTCATAATCAGAATAAAGATATAGTTTTTAACAGATTGAGATGAATGAACTGATCCAAACAAGTCACGATAAAGTATTTTGTTAGTTATTATTGTTGTGGTCACGATCATACGATCCATCGGACAACTCAAAAATGATCATTAGTCAGTCTTCTGCCATTTGTGATGTAATTATGACAATAATGGCTAATTATTCTAAATATATCTTGATTAATTAAGTCCAAGATGGCACAATGGTGAATAATTGCTAATTATTTCATCATATTCCTTTGTGATTATTATTAATCTTGTAGTTAACGTTGTAGTTATATTAGAAGAATCAAAACCATCCAATGTTTTCTTTAGCCTCTTCTCTTCTTCTGGGTTTACTATTACTTGTTGAAAGGATCACAATCCCAAATGATTATAGCTTCGTTATTGTCAATTCATTTACCCGTCTCTTGCCAAGGCTTATAATTTGATTTACCTCATCCTGAAACAGGTTTTCGCATGGAATAGAAATCGCTTCTCTTACAATGCAAGCATGGGATAATAATCCACTTAATCAAGATTAAATCATAAAAGATAAAAGCCGTTTACCGGTATATTAAGTCAAAGTACCATCCTTAATAAATTATGCTATGCATCGAGTGGCGAAATCTATAGGTCTTTCCAGCACAACTGTTGCTTTCTTGTGGCGAGATCTATAGGTCTTTCCAGCACAACTGTTGCTTTCTTAATGCAAGTGTTCGAAAGCAAACATTTCCCAATTTGGTAAGTTCGAGGTTCAAAGTCTTGGCCTAACTATTCCATGACACTGAACACGTCAAAGTACACTAAACGGAAGCTCGTGGGGCTCAAACTGTGCGAGAAAGGGGCTCGATGGGAACTCAGCATAATAGGACTTCACATCGAGCTAGAGCTACACCCAATTGAAGCACGTTGGACCCTCCGCCTACAAGGCACATGAACGGTTCGGTACATCTTCGATATGAACCGTTTTTTTGTTTCAAGTTTAGTATAGTCTTCTGTGTGCATTTCTGGCAGTTCTTTTGCTTCCGAAGACGTGATTCTTCCACCCAATTACTCGGTACGACTGTACCGAGAGCATCGGTTTGTGACCCGAAATAATCAAAACCTGTAAATACCAACTATACCAACTGGACAGTGACAAGGGTGCTAATATGGCAAATGTACCACCACATCATCACTCCTAATGACATGCTTTCCGAAAATAACCATCAACAGAACCAAACAGAAGAAAGTGCTCTAGTATTCATTTTCCTTTTCTCTCAAAAAAAAATCCAAGGTTCCAAACACAGCCTATAAGACTTGGGGTGAATGCTACTAAAAAAAAACAATTCTATGAACAATTGCCAACAGAAACTTACATGGTCCTAGGTCTATTATGCCGAAATAACTTAGATACCAAATAAGGATTACGTTCAACTTTGCCTATCATCATTTTAATATCACAATATATGCCTTTCTTCTGCAAGAAAAACAATTTCAATAGTCTTCAAAGGCTTCTCAAGTGTTCTAATACTTCTTCACTGGAACTCTTTGAAGTGTGGGAGTCTCGAAAGCTTTCATGATAGAAACTGAACTGGCCAAGCTCATTCCCAACACCAACCCCCCAACCTGGTTTCCAAGTTTTGCTCGCTGCATTTGTTGTTGCAGGTTCAAGTGCAAGTTTGTAGAGAGCAACAATCCATAGGGATTTATCAATGCACAGCTTTCTTTACCAGAAGAACCATCGTTTCGGAGCTGATGCCACTACTGGATCTTCCTTTTTCCTTTTCTGCATTCCCTGCTTTAGAGCTTCTAATCTTTTCCTGTATAGAAGGAACTCAAATTGAGAAGAAATTAAAAGAAGATGATCGTGCTGTAAGACATACTGGTTCAGTCATAACTAATATAAAAAGTAAAACCATTCAATGCTCTATGGCCGAGAGTTTATGGCTAGCTTATGCAACAACAAAATGATGACAAAATGAGCTAACCCACACAGGTTAGTTCAACTGGCAGGCTCTCCAGCTCAGGAACTGGAAGTCCCGGGGTTTGCCCTGTCCCCACCATCTGGGGTCGGATGTTCCATATCACAAAAAAAAAAAAAAAAACGGGGACATGATCTATGGTGATAACCCTCAGTGAGCAAATTCATGCTTCACGAATTCATCACCGAACATGTAAAGGAGGATGGCCCAAAAGCCATCTTATTGAAATGATCATAACCATCGATGAAACAGACTTCTCATGTATCTATTGAAGATTAGAGAGGTGCATCTGATTTTTTTTCATGATAAATTCAGGAGGTAGCTTGGTGGGTCCTGTGCAGATAAATTAATGATGAATGAGATCACACATAAAATGCCTTCCATATCTAACCCATGAAAGTAAAATAACATATGCGTATATAGAATACTTGGAATCTTCGAAGCGGCCATGCAAACTCCATCTCTGGCGAAAGCCTTCCACTCCTTCAGTTCCACTTGCAAGAATCAAGCGCCTATAAGATAAGGGGTTATGAAGCATGAGATTCTGAAAGTTGAAAATCTACTATATTGAGGGGAAATATTTTCACAATTTAGAACACAATAAATATATAAAATCTAATATATACACTATTAAGTGACTAGAAAATTGTGTCGCATGGGATGTTGTAGCTTAAAGAATGCATCACCTGAGGTAATATATGATGTTGGAAAGTATCCTCCATCACCACTTCGCGGAGCAAGTAACCAGATTATGGATGTGCTGGAAATTCTTGCAAAGAGTTTGGCAAATAATTGCAACTACCAATGTGGCAGACTTTAAATCACATATGTACAGTCATCCTGTCTTGCTGTGCTAATTTTTCAATATAGTAATGAAGTGCACCTATTATCGTAGGAAGAACATCCATCTTGGTCCAGAAGAATTAGGAATGTTAATGAGCCGAGCTAGCTCAGCTCAGACTTGAGAGGATTTGGAATTAAAAGAGTGTGAGCACGTATGGCCTAATAACATAATTTGGCAAAGCTGAGCCTGACCTTCTGAATTTAACAAGGAGAGGTTGAGACCATTATTTGTTAGTGATCATGGGCTCAGCCCTAGCCTAACCAAGGATGCAAAACTAGGCTCAAGTCAACATGCTTGCATGCCTAAGAGCAATGACAGTGCACTTATTGGTTCTTCCTTTCACTTGACACAAGTCTAAAGGTCTGGATCTCTATACGTGTTATGTTCAACAACGAATTTTCCTGATAGTGAAGTTACTAGTTGGATGAATTATTGGTAACAGGAATAGAATAACCAGATTATATAATGGCCGTTATCAATCTTGCCGCAGTTTCAGCCCACACAATCGTCCTTAATAACAGTAGTTAGAAATGGAGGAGGGAGGTTGATTAAGTTCATGAATAATGGTTTAATACATGATTACTAAGATGTTGGCTGCCCGATTTGCCTCTCTGATAACATTTGGAGTGATGATTTTGCTGAATTTCGCAATAGTGTTCTAGCTTCTGAGATGAGTCCATGTATTCCCAAGGTGTTCCTCCATGTGGATATTTTACTTCAGTTAGATGTGAAAACATGTTTATTTTGATAAAACATTGAATGGAGCAAAAAATTTAGGAATGAAAACATTGAATGGTAGCTACAGTCCTCTGCATGTGCATCATTGTATCCTTGTGCTTATGCAGCATAGCCTAACTAACAAATATCCTATATGACCCCATCACTAAACATTTTCACATATCCATGCCATAGGTATATACCTCTCCAATAGTGTAACTTCTGATTCAAGCTGAGCAGTTCTATCCTTTGCTTCGTCTAAAGGCATTGATAATCCCAATTTACGCTCACTATCTTGAAGCCGTTGCCTTAGTTCTTTATCCTGCAGTTACAAACATAAAACATTTGTTGTAACAAACAAATCAACTAGGACTCTAGAGACCTCAAATTTGAGATGAACGAAATAGACAAATAATGAAGCAGAAGAGAACATAAATTATAATCGTACCCGTTTTTCGGCACACTGTCGATACAGAGCAATCTCATCTTGACAGAATGGCTCAATATCATTGATTTGCAGGCCTACAATACATTACTATATCACTCTTAATATTTTATATCAAATGAATGTCATCTAGGGTTGTCCAACCCACACGTCTACTAAGATTATAGCTGTACACCATGATGACCCTAACAAAGGAGATATGCTACATCAATATTAACCAGACCGTATTAACATAAACATGCAATTAGCCATAGGTTTTTTTTGATTATTATTTTTTTTTTTTGGAAAGTAGCCATAGTTTTTTTTTTTCTCCACAGTAGAAACAATGTGGAAAATGGTCCAAGGAAGAAAAAAAAAAAAGCACATGTGGTCAATTTTTAGAGTAAACGATCTTGTAGTAGGGTCCAGAGCATTTATTCTGCCAATAAGTTTCTCAAAATAAACTAGTGATTTTGTAACACTTACACAAAAATAAATTTCTCAAAATTCCAGCGCACAAATCAACACCTTCAAGCACATGAGATGCAATCTCCGCGGGTATGACAGGCGATGGTGGCCCCATCATCAGGTCATCACCGACCAAGATAGTTTCTTCCATCGATGGCTCTGAATCAACTAAAACTCACAAAAGACACAATAAGAAATCATAAGCATAATTAGATAAAAGGGACCTCTTTCCAGGTTGAGTAACTTTGGGATATCCTCATAATAACGGTGTAACCCATGGAAATAAAATTAATCTTTAAAAATATGTAGAGATTTCCAATCTTTTGGAAGTACTTTAAAACATGATTTTTTTTGCATTTTTTTTCCAGATATCAACGAGTTATTCCAGAAACAACCTTACCATGAAAAATATCCATGTTACAAAAACAAAGCCAAAATAACTCCTATTGAAGATTTCACTAAAGCTTGGAAATAGTCAAAGTTCAATCCATTCTTGAAACCTAAAGATTTTACGGTCCTAAGAGTTTGATACAACATACTATCCTTTGGAAGAGGAAAAATAAAAAACATCCATACAAACACAACTACTATTTCCAACTGAAATTAAGTTAAAAAGAGTGTAAAAAAATATAATTCAATGTATTTATCCAAAAAATTTCTAAACACGCCAGAATGATTCAAGATTAAATTACAATTCTAGATGAAGTTAAGCTTCTGTAGAAGAAAATATTTTCATCAGATAATCCAAATGAAAGTCTGGAATGCTTGAATATAATTAATATTTAAGCGTCAGTGTTTATAAGTTTCCACATCCTACAACAGGCTCGATATAATGAACTGACAACAAGCTTCACTAGGCCAATATAATAAAGATTCTTAGTAGTATGTATCGTTTGCTGTAAAGATTTCTACAGTTAGAGGAACTCCAAAAATCTATAAATTAAGTACTCATCAAAATACCACATTTTTTTTTTAAAATTTTCTGTTACCGTAACAACAATAATAACTCATGAGAATGAAACAAGAATCTTGACAGAGAACTTTAACATAGTTAAGCCCATTATTTTGTATTCGAAAGACTAAATATATAGAGAGCTCTACTTACCATCCATGATTGCCTTTTCCCCTTTGAATAGTCCAACGACTATCAAGTATCGACCAATTAAAATGATCAAGGATCAAAGGAGATAATCAAATACCTGAAAAGTGAAAACCATAGAATAGAAAGATAAGACATTGTATTTTATTGTAGAAGACAAGATTCCCACACATAAAATCGGCAAACAGAAATACCACTAGTGTAGAAAATAAACATAATTAGTATTAAAAAATGGGTTTTAAAAGAACGAAAAAGATTAAGAAGAAAGATATAAAAGAGAGCATTAGAACAACATAGTTTTTCCTACTCTGACTTGCATAATTAGAGGAGACCAGAGAAGAAAAAGGATGATGCTGTAGGTCCAATTCATTCTCTTAGACATTTCCACAAACAGGCAGTAGGGAAATTTACAAGGAGGGAAAGGAAAACAAAAAACAGAATCTTGAACCACGCGAGTTCTCAGGCCTTAAGAAATCATTTTTGTGAAAATAAGACTTCCAGACTGGTAGCAAAGAATATGAACGAATTAGAAAATACCCATTTCGGAAAACATAAATCGAAATCTGATAAAGCATTCCAATAAACAAGATCAAAGCTGCATTCTGGTATACCTTCTCAATAGAGCCGCATTTCGGAAATCCAAAATAGGCAAACCAATAGGTTGCGGTCAAGGCTAGGAATTGTATAGTGAGTAAAGTTGGTTCGGCTAAGTCGGAACGAGCTCGAAATTGCCGCACTTAGATCTGGAAATGGGTTGGGTTCGGGTCGGAGTTTTAGTGAATTTATTCTCAATCAAAACCCGGCCATTTAATTAACTAGTTGAGAAATGCAAACCTGAGTCCAGCCCGCATCAACCCATGTAACCCATCTGATTGGTTTAATCTCTGTAAGTATAAATATGTAAAAAATATAAATGACATAATATATATTTTATACCCAAATAATATATAATATTTTTATAATAAAAATTATTGTATAAATAGGAAGCTAAATGGGTTGAGGCAGGTTAAACAAGTCAAAAAACCCAACCAAACTCCAACCCAATTATTTACGGATGCAAATGGGCTGACCCGCCACCGAGCCACTTGCAAAAACCTCAACCCAAACTTGTTTAATTTGAGTAGGTTTGGCAGGTTGGTTCACAAATTGCCAACTCTAATTGTATTTGTTCCTACACCCATTTGTACATCAAACCTATTGAAGGATAAATACGAACCGGATCATGTACCTCTCTATACACGAACCCAGATCTGCAGCGGAAGATCTCTATCGAACTGGATGTCGTCTCACGTTGGTATGTGTGTGGTTACTAGAACCACACAAGGATGCCCACATTTAAACAACCAAGGGCTATCTTATGGAACCCAAGCAGCAAACCAGATCTCTAAGAGGAAGATGAGATGGAGAGAGAGAGAGAGAGAGAGAGAGAGAGAGAGAGAGAGAATCCCAGATTTAGATCTCACGATGATGCTCTAACTTGTGGACGAGGGAGGAGGAGTTTTCTACATATAGAAACCTCAACTCACTCCCACATCAACTCAAATTCTCCTAACCCTTTCTAAGGGTTAGGAGGGGGACCCATATCAAGCCAACTGCCTAATATGGACATCCCTAGGAGGGACCCGGGTTGGCCCATCCTTGCAAAGTTTATAGAACAAGCTTACACTCAACACTTACAATTGATTGTACCTATCAAATTTTGAGGATGTTTTCATCATAATTGTATGTATTGAAACTTGGAGGTGGATTTTTTTATGGATCTATATGGATTTCTTATGTATTTTGATGATCTAACCAATGTGATATGTTCATACCATGATCTTGCAAGCTTTTAGATGATATAGGATGCTTACTTGGATGATTATATTGTGTTTCCAAGCTTTGCATCATTATTATAAGTTATGGGTTATGTAGAGATGCGTGTTTATCATATTTGCACATATTGGAGATGTATGATGCTCGATTCGCAATGGTTTATTTTGTATCAAGTTTTTAGTTTTGTTTGCTATCGTATTTAATCGTTGTATATGGTTTTTGTGTGATTAAGATTAAAGAATTCATGAAAATCAAATTATTATGAATAATTACGAGTTGTGTGTGACCCGTCGGCGGATCTAAAATGGTACAAATCGTGAAAGTGCAGCAAACTTCGCCTCATACTCATCAACTGTCATACTTTCTTGTTTTATGTTCAGAAATGCTGCCACCAAACTATCTTGATAGGACTAAGGAAAATACTTCTCATTAAACAGACTCAAGAATCGCTCCCAAGTTAAATTATCTCCTTGCACTCTCTTGGTAGCCTTCCACCATTCTTATGCCTCACCTACTAGCTGAAAAGCAGTAAAGCCTAACTTATCTTCCTCAGGGCATCTCATCACTTCAAAGGTCCTTTCCAATTGATCCAACCAATGTTGGGCATCAATGGTATCCCTTGTTCCTCGAAAACTTGGTGGATTTAACTTCCTAAATTGCTCCAGATAGGAGCATCTCAATCCTATTCTCCTCATAACCACCACCACCATCAGAAGGCACTGAAGCAAACTTCTCCCTTCCAGAAGCAATAAGCTATGTTATATTTTTACCCTTCACTTCAGATAGGACCATCTCAATCCTATCCTCGTGAGCTTCAACTCCCACAGTATATCAGAAAATTTTATTCAATGCTATCTAAACGTCAGTGAATGCTTCTTTTATAAGAGGACAATATCAGAAACTCAATGTGTTCACTGATATAAATTAACCCAGATCGTATCAAGTAAATATAACAAAACCAAATTTGAACCGTGTTACTCCAAATCAAAGCTGAACCAAACTCAGCTAGCAATCTTTCTTACATAGAGATTCGCCAATAAATCTGCAAGTCCAATTAAGACAAGAAGGGGAGAACCAAAAGGACTTCCAATAAATTCAGAATAACCAGCTAGTGAGTGTTCAAGTCTTGTTAATAAGATAAATCCATGAAATATGATCTTATGTTGCACCTATCATGGTTTTAAATTTCTTCACAATTACAAAGGACACCAAAATATTCCATACATTGATGTTTTCAGTTTTCACCATCTTGAATTTTTTCCTATAACTTTTTATGTGAAATAGTGAAAAAACAAAAGTTTCCCTACTCCAAAGGTGTGAAATTTCCTCCAAAATCCAAATACCATGGTACCTATATACAACCCACATACTTGTATGAATGCAACCAACTAATGGAGCCAATGTATTCAAACACTGATCCTTGCATGATTTTTAATCAAAACTTGAGGTTTAAATACATTCAAACAAAGACAAACTATGTTCCGCCTTACATTTGAATATTATACATCAAAATTTTAGAAAACCTGCACATTGGTTTGATTGGCACAAGAAAACCTTGCATCCACATTAAATAAAAAAAAAAAAAAAAAACAGTTCATAATGATTTGTACGTGATACAAGAAAGACAAAATGTAAGTGAACAATATCATCCTCTATGATTCTTAGTGCCATCAAAAAATACTAAAATGAATAAATCACAAAACCCATGTATTGCAAATATCTAAAATGAAAAAATAATGAAAGCACAATATTTATATAGGAACCTCAATTCCTCTGATATGGTGATATGATCGAAATTTCATAATTCAGGGGAGGAATGGATAGACAGAATTTCCAAGAAAACAAATACTCGGCAGAAATCGTAATACAAAGTGAGAACAAAAGAACAAAACCAGGGGCTAGTGTTACCTCCTAACACAGCAAGCAAATACGCAGCGATAACCTTCATTTCTGTTCTGGAGCTGCAGAGATGAGACGAGTGGAGGTTGAGATGTTTTCTCTAGGGTTTTAGAAGAAACGGGCGTCTTTGTCGTTGCGATTCCATTAAGGGGTATTGGCGTTGCTTCTTGGAATGAGAAGCGATTCCTTAAAATTGATTCTTATGAAGGGCTACATAAGAACTTCTTCAGAGAATTAAAAGATATTTGGTAAACACCTATTGAAAAAGCGCTTCCAAGTTAGATTTGTGAGAAATTTGTATAGAGTAGGAAATCTACACTCAGTAGGAGTTTTGTTCATGAAAATAAAATGGGTAAAATAGATATTTTAAAAGTTTTAAAGGGGCATATAAGACCATAAGACATATTTCATTAAAACCTCAAATTGATTACCGCAAACTTGATTTCAAAAGCAGGAAATAATAACTTCAAAAAAATCAACGTTTGAATGAAGCAATTCTTGTAGAATCGCTTTGCTCTTGGGTTTATCAAACGTCTATTTTATTTTTTTGAAGCACTTTTGGGTTCAGGATTCACTTCTAGGGCATGAAGAAACAATGCCAAAAACGCCCTTAGAACTGCTTTAGAAGAATAAAAGATGTTTGGTAAACACCTATTGAAAAAGAGTTTTCAAGCTATACTTGTGAAAAGCTTGTATAGAGCAAGAAATCTATATTCCGTAAAGAGTTTTGTTCATGAAGATAACATGGGTAAAATAGATATTTTAAAAGTTTCAAAAGAGCATATAAGACCATGAAAACATATTTCATTAAAACCTCAAACTGATTCTCGCAAATGTGATTTTAGAAACAGGAAATAATAGTTTCAAAAAAATCAACGTTTGGATGAAGCAATTCTTGTGGAATCACTTTTCACTTGAGTTTATCAAATGCTTATTTATTTATTTGAAGTGCTTTTGAGCTCAAAAATCACTTTTAGGGTATGAAGAAGCAATGCCAAACACACCGAAAATAAGGTTTGTATCTTCTATGGTTATTTGTGATTTATTATCTTGCATTTGGTTATCCCATATTCCTATGCAACTAGATTTGACATGTGCCATTTTACCTCCAATGAAGAATTCGTGGATCCATTATGTCAATGGGTTATTTGTTATGATCCTTAATCAAATGAATTTCCATCAATTCTAAGGTTTTTAGAACAATGGTAAGTACATAACAAATAGTATCAGAATATACACTACGTAATAAGTCATTGAGAGGGCAACCTATGGATTGGAATAAAATACTTTGATATATGTATGAGCATAGGGTTAAGTCATTAAATACTGATGATGAGTGGAGCCACCAATAAAAAAAAGGGCTACCGGCAAGTCAATGTCAATAAAGTGAGCTATTGTAGACGT
>JAUPMG010000009.1:7415620-7434540 GCA_031762675.1 Pachysandra terminalis
TGATGATGAGTGGAGCCACCAATAAAAAAAAGGGCTACCGGCAAGTCAATGTCAATAAAGTGAGCTATTGTAGACGTCGGCTATAAAAACATGATGAAATGTTACGTCCATCAGTCCTGAGGTTTCTAGACAGTTAAGTATGTAACGGCTATCGATAGAGTTATCGTAGACGTTGGCTACAGAATCGTAATGGAATGTTGCTTCCAACCGTCTTTGGGATTTTAGACGGTTAAGCACGTAACATTTTAAGTGTGATGATGTCACAACCCAAGACAACTCCGTTAGTTGTCCTTCACACACCAACTCATTTAAGCCCGCCGCTACCTTCCCCGCTCTCTAAAGCCCAGGGCTCTTTTTTTTGGCGGGAAAAGTACCAAACCTCTCTCTCTCTCTCTTTCTCTATCGATTAGGGCTTCTTCTAACCAGATTTTATATCTTCATGAAAACTAGGGTTTCTCAATTCTATTCATAGAAATGCCAGATCTGAATTCGAGACACCATGCCCTAATCCAAGCTCTCCTCTCACGCGGTCCGCTAAAGCAGGAGGAGTTTTATTCGGTCTTTGCTGGCATCACCGGAAAAAATCCAGGTTTGGGATTTTCTTCATCTCTGTTATTCATTTTCTGCTTTGTTTTGATTTCAATTTTCCTGAAATTTCGCGGAAACCGATTTAGATTCACTCTTATTCGTCGATGTTTCGGGTTTCTCACATAATTTGAGATTTTATTTTAAATTCTTCATTCACTGTATGTATACAAACGTTACTTGTTTTGTGTTGTTTAGGTACTCATCAACAATTATTCAGTGATTATCTTCTGAAGATAAATAAAGAGCTTGCTTACGTGCAGTTTGAGTTGCGGGGCTGCAGAAATCAGTATGATGGAAAAGGTTATTATGGGGTGGTCAATAACGTAGCTGATGAACAATCCCAGCTAGGAACAAAATATTCAATTCCTCAGATTGCTTTCTTCAAGGGTGTTGTAAGTCTCAATGTTCTTCATATATACTAAAATACGAATGCAGAGCATTTAGTTTTTCTGATTATTAATTTTGTTTGCTTATTATTTTTTACCTAAAATAATTGGTGATTTCTAAAATAGAAGAAGAAACACGAAATACTGGATTTGCAAAACTTGTCATGGCAATTAACTATTTCATGATACGCTGGGGGAAAACTTTTGGCTATAAGTGGAGCAAGCTGTGTTAGGAACCGTTTTTAAGTACTTAATAAGAAATATGATCAAATGGTTGTTAGGTGACACTGCATGTATTGGGTTACAAAATTGCAAAGTGGGAACAGATGCAAGGCCTTAACTAAGTGGAATGCGAGGGAATGATATCTCCACTGCATATATTGGGTAACAAAATTGCATGGTGGGATTGGTGTGCCATGTCTGCGAAGTTGGAGTGCCTAATCATTTACACTTATTTGTTTAGAAAAAAAAAAGTTATTTATGTTTTGGTTTTTTGCAAAATGTAAACATAAATTTTTTATCTAGTGCCAAAAATTTTAATTAAAAATATTCGTTGATACTATCTTGTTCAGATTTTTGATTTAAAATGGTATTGGTGTAATGACACAAAAATAATTTGTTTCTCTTAAGAGTTAGAGGATGTTAGAAAGTGGATTTGGTAGCAAGATTAATGGGAAGCTTTAGGAATAGTTGGGTCATCTCAAAATGATGCTGTGCATTATGAGATTCATAATAGTTTTTTATGCTGTGGGGAAGCTCAAGATGATATTGGATGATATTCTACTACTCTCATACATCCTTATGGTAGACTCTAGTATTTGGGGAACGTTACACCAGTTTGACCTTTTGCATTGTCTTCTTTCATGAGCCTGACTGCTAAAAAAAAAAAGGGGGATTTTCTGGATCAAGTGAAATTCTTCAACTTTGCTCACTAGTAACTAGGGGTGCAACTCGGTTCGGTTTAAACCGAAACCGAACCGATCCAAACCGACTTTGGTTTGGTTTGGGTTGGGATTGCATACATATGGTTTGGTTATGGTTTACAAACATCCAAACCGAATTAGTCTGGTTTGGTTTTTGGTTGAGCCCTCGGTTAAACTGAACCAACTCGAAACCCAAACCGAAGTTAATTTATTCTATATTCTCGGTCCCCGCGCATGGGCTGCCCCGCGTGCCCCAACTGTGTGTATACACTAAGAGTCGCACATCGGTTGGGGATTAAATAATCCTCTAACCAATGCACTATAAGTAGAAGTGCTCATTGGTGGTCTTATGGCCTAAGAAGGTAGACCAATTTTGTTTTTGGTTAGACCTAAGAAGGTAGACCGGATCGGTTTTAGACCGGACCGGTTCTACCATTGGTTTAATTTGTTTAAAAATTATAATTTAGTTTTATTATTTTTAAATAATAATAAATAGTAAGTATGGGTGGTCTTGGGCTTAGAAATTAAAGCCTGAAGCTCAGATTGGGTCCGGCCCAGCATAAGTATAATTATATTTAGGCTGTGGCCCACCCCGCTGCCACTCCTTGAAACCCTTGTTTGTTCTTCGCCAAACCAAATCAAACCGAAACAGCAATTCGGTTTCGGTTTCGGTTTTTTTAATTTAATTCGGTTTGGTTATGGGTTTTCTAATTCAGTTTGGATCGATTTTGGGTTGGTGTTATTACATTTCGGTTTGGTCTTGGGTTGAGGTCAACCCAAACCAAACTGAACCGAGTTGCACCTCTACTAGTAACATTGAAGTTGCTCTCTTTATGGTGACTGTCATGGTTGCATACAGTTTGAGTCTTCTGTTACTGTCCGTTAAGTAGAAAGAAATCCCTGTCGTGGTGGGGAATTTCTAGGCATGATGTTTCTGACATTGTCTTATAGTTATATATTGGCTGAAATTCTTCAAATTTGCTCACTAGCAACATTGAAGTTACTTTCTTCTGGTGACTGTCATAGTTGCATACAGTTTGAGTGTTCTGTTACTGGCCGTTAAGTAGAAAGAAATCCCTGCCATGTTAGGGAATTTCTAGGCATGATGTTTCTGACATTGTCTTATAATTTTATATTGGCTCTCAGGGAGACAGGTAGCCTTGTCAACGGGTCGGATCATGATCCGGATCCAATCCGATAATCCCGGATTCGGTATAGGGTTTTAGTGGTCTGATCGGAATAAAATTGATCCGATCCGATCCGAAATATAATCAGATCGAACTCTGATGTGTATTGATCCGATCCGATAAGGATCCGATCCGACTTATTAATAACCCAAATTGAACCGATCCAAGTTGGCCCTTTGATCCAAAATCCATTGCATCCAAACAGGATTTTTGGATTCTGTTAATATCTGAATATCCAGATTTTGTCAATTTAATGAGAATCGGATTACTAATGAAGTCCAACCAAACGGCCAGGCTGGCAGCCTGGACCTTTACTCATTATCTTCCTCTGTGAGTAAAGCAGGGAGAGGAGAGGTTCCATTCAGAGACAAGACGTACTTCTCCTTTCTTGTGCTCGAAGCTTTCGTATATCGTCTACGAAATCTTTAATAGATAAACAAAAAACCCTATCGAGAGAGATCAAAGAACTCAACCATGAGTCGTGGAAGTGGAGCTAGTTATGATCGCCACATTACCATATTTTCTCCGGAAGGTTGTCTCTTCCAAGTCTGTAAGCATTCTTATCCATTTTCTCTGTTAATTCCTTGCGTTCCAAGGTGTGACAGTGCATTACTTTAGGCTCTCGAATTTTGAAGAATTTAGTCCTTTAGGTTATAATCTAAGATATCTGTTCGAGCTATTGAAATGTTCGATCTGTGTAGGTTTCCAATGAACTAAGTGCAAATTTGGGGTTTTTTTTTTCGGTTAGAACTTATCGGATCGGATAGGATTCGGATATTCGAATCCCCAATCGAATTCGAATTCGAATCAGATATTTTATAATCCGTCGGATTTCGGATCGGATTCGGATATTCGGATTTCACTATTGGATCGAATTCGGATATGTTGCGATTCGGTCCGAATCCGACCCGTTGACAGTCCTAGAGGCAGGAACTCATCATAACAAATATAAACCCACTCAAATTGCTCTTTGGGTTCATATTTTTGTCTGAACTGAAGTGAGATTGATAGGAACTCCCTGAACATACTCTTCACTAATGTTTTTGTAGGCATTTTTAGTCCCAGGCTCTTATGTGGAGTTTAACAATACTGTATACTATCTGGTTGGTAAGGGAATGACTCCAATTTTGACTGGCAGTAATATCTTGGTTACCATTCTATTGGTCCATGTCTTTTGGGATTGTCAAAGAATAAAAATTAATTGATGGTAACTGTTCATTTAGAGGAATTGAAGGTGCGAATTTACATTTCCTGGGAATTGCATTTATTCAGATGTTGTCTAAGTTGTGACTATATTCTTGAGAATTCAAATTCTCAATAGAGTTACAAATGAGTCTCAATCTGGCCATTAAATGGGATTTAAATCCTACAGAAAAAGGTTGGGAATTGAAATTCTTGTCGCACATAACCACACGATAATCATATAAAGCTGGATTTCTCAACCCAATAAAGAGCAAGTTTTGTGTATAATTTTCAATGGATCATGATACCTAGTCAAATATTTTTAGTTAAATATAGATGTGTCATAAATATATATATGTGTGTGTGTGTGTGTGTGTATTTTTATATAATATCTCATTGAAAATTTATAGTGATTTACTTTATTATGAATCCAATAAAACGTAATTATGAGATATTGTATCACAAGCTATATCATCCTTCTAAGATCTGGATGCATTGAAAAAATTTCAGAGTCAAATCCTTCTACAACCTCATTGGGTTGGGTGACAGCACATTTCTGTTTAAATCATTTGGAATTTCCGTCTTCCTTCGAAAGTGGCATTTTTTTTTATTGGGTAGCTGTATTAGATAAGCTTCACATGGTTGATTACTTTGTTGCAAGAATTTGGAATATTCCGAATATATGGATTATGTGTCGTATTGCCGCTGAATTGGTACACCATATACTAATGCATTATGTCGGAGATATAGAGGAAAAGTTTAAGGAGATTAAATTTCGATTAGTGTATGCTCAAAGAAGTGAAGGAAATTCTGTTTTGTTGGAAAACAAAAACCCAGGAATTCTGAATGCAAATCTGGTCCATTCCAGATTGTTAGGAGCTATGGAAAGAAAGGAATAGAAGAATATTTTTGGATGAGAGGGAGGATATGTATTCAATAGTTAAGAAGATAGTGTTCTCTCTCGATGTCTGGGAGTTGAATCAGGTTCAAGTTTCGAATACGGGTCCAAGTCTGTTCGGATTGTATATTTTGTAGTCATAGTTTCTACGTGATGTCTCAGCAAGGTGCATATGCGTGTAATTTGCTTGCAATCAATTAATATATTACCCTTTATCGAAAAATTTATATTTTATTTATTTAGATTTTAAAGTAAAACATATAGTGTTATAAGTAATATGAGGAATTAAATAGGCTTGATGGGTGAGTTACTTTCCATTTCTTAATTTATGAATTAGTATATTTTTGTAGTGGCATAAGTTTTATTGGTTAACGCTATTTTGTTTGGGAAGTGATAGTTGTTGCTTGGTATACTCTTTCTGTACAAAGGCTCACTCTCACCCCCATGTTTCTTTTTCTTTTTTCCTTTTGACTGTATATTTTTTGTAGGCTCACAGCGTTCTTGCATATATATATATATATATACACACACACACAAATATCCCAAATACTTTTTACTGATAAAAAAAATTTATGAATTACTATCAAGGTATATATGTATATATGTAAACCGTCGGGAGTATGCCTCAACCATCCTCCGAAAGGGACACTTTAAAAAGGTGTAAATTGTTTTTTTTTATATCGGTAAAAAGGCTGTAAATTGTTATATTATATATGTAAACATTTAAGTTTTAAATAACTAAACAGTTATTGCAATGTATTAGTTGATTTTATATTAATTAGTTTATATTTTTAAAAAGTTTATAGCAATAAAAATTTTAATAATTATTTTTAAAAAGTACATGGTAATAAAATAAAATGAAAAATTAAATGGGTCAGGTAGTTATTGTTATAACTTTTATGCAGGTTTTACAGAGGTCAATTTCCATGTAACATTTTGGTCTCATCCAGTGATGAGATTGAATTTTCAGTAACCACCTTCGAATCCATGCATATTTCTGAGCAACAAATATAAAATTCTCAAGATTTTGAACTCTTAATAATTTCAAATCTCTAGAATTTAGTTATCGTGGATTGAGATTCTCAGTAATCTAGCAGTCCCAAAAAAATAAACATAAAGAAATATGGAATTGTAAACATTCTAAAAATCTTCTTTTATTTGGAAATTTCCTTACTGCATTCTTAAACCTAGTTTTGATGTAGATCTTGATGGAAGCAAATTGTATGATCAATATAATTTAGTATAAGCTAAAATTTCAAACATAATAGGTATCATATCTCCTTTTAGGCTGAGAGTTCTTCTCTTTCTCCCTTATCTTTCTTTCTTATTGCAGAAGCATGGAGTATGGAGTGCATTTCAATTGTACGTTAACTAAGGAATCCATATGTTTCTTTCCTTCATGTCTTCAGGAAGCAAATGAAATACAAGATATGCTAATTGAATATTTATATTTCAGTTGCTTCCCTTGTCAGTAGTTCTTTTTGTATTTTCTATTCTTGTATATTACTTTTGAGTTTCTTTAATTTTTCATTTTCTTATAATAGCATATGATTACTTAGTGTATTTGGTCTACACTGGTTCTGTTTATTCTGTTTATTTTACCCTATCTGTTGGCAGTAGGCCCACATCTTTATGTAGTTATGAGATTAGGACAAACTATTATTATTTTATTCTGATCTATTTTCAATGTCAAATTTCAGATAGAGGCCATTGTACAAGATGCACCCACTGAGGGTAGCATACCTAATATTGATGCTCTTAATATCCGATTGGAGAATCAGGTTTGACACTTTGGCTTCAGCTTATGGGAACTTTAATCAAGAACAATATTCTTTGTTGATTGCCTCGAATCAAAGTAACGTCATTGTTAAATATGATAAATACAGTTTATTACAAATGATTTGTAGTGTAAACAAATATTTATAAACATTTCTGGCATCATTTAAGTCTTCTAGAAGTTGTTTCACATTTTTGTTTCCCAAGTCATTTCTTTCATTTGTTTCCTTATATGGCAACTATGCTATACTGTAGTTTTCACTGCGTGCTAATCCATCAAAATTACTTTGCTTATAAGCAGATGGATTGATCACTACTTAAAATATGGATAATCTACTACATATTTCTTCCAATATTTTCCTCTTTACAATCCTTTTCCAATATCATTCACCTTTAAAAGGTTGGACACAAAATCTTTTTCTCTGAGCTGGTTTATCATATATGTTTCAATAGTATTTCATATTATTGTGTCAAATTAAACACCAGGCATCGCGACTGTTGTGGGCAGTCAATAAGCAGACATTTGATTTCCAAATACCAATTTAGGTGGCTGGCAGATATCAACAGTACACCAACTTATAAAAAAAAATGAGTATCCGAACTTCTCATATCTCTATGGAGATTGTGGATAAATATGGTTCTTAAACTGGTCCACAGCTTGTACGGCCAATGAAAAAAGTTTGTTTATCAATCAAATAACCTTAAAAAGTCAATCTAGATTAAGGGATTTGGATTTGGTGAGATCTTATTTGTTATTCAGAAACTTCAGTCTTCATATGAGATAAGCAACACGTCCAAATGAGGTGCACAAAATATTTAAATAGATATAGCTAGAGAATATCATGATGAAGATGGACCCCTACTCATATGGTAATTAGATAAGATGCAAGTTGGATCGCAATTGGATTGCAATTCAATTTGCTAATGGGAGGGTTCTAGTGGTGACTCAGCAACTCTAAGACCATTGATCTCTAAAAAACCCATTGCACAGCAAATACTGAATTATAAAATTTGAAGTGAAATTAAAGAACCAGTGATTCCAGCGTGCAATTTTGTAGTTTCAGGCAGCACTACATCTGCCATTCATTAGACAGTTTCTTCATCTTAACTGTCCAACTTGGTCGTCAGGTTGCCCACCCATATTCTGTTCTGATCATATGAACCTAGCCTAGATAAACATTTTAGAATGTTATCCACGCTCCATATAGTTATGGCTGTCGAAAAGAGCTGTTTATAGATGTTTAATTTAACCAGGTCATTGTAGATTCTGGAATGCTGCCAATCAAGGCTGCGCTGGTTGGTGTACAGGGTGGCTCAATTGTGTCACTTTTATATGGTTACTGATTTACGTGTAGAGGAGTATGAAATCTATCCCATGGTGTTACATCATTTGTTTTCATAAATATACCCATATTTAAGAGCATTAATGAGGAAAATCTATTCAGTATATTGTTTTGGAAATAATATCAATAGAGAAGAAAAGATTAGTTAAAGCAATATATATCTTCAAATATGTCAGCATGTTTGCATTTGTGCTCCGTGACAAGTGTAATAGCAATTTTGAGTCTCTTGTAGCCATTGGCTAGTAAACTACCATGGATAGCAGTACTCTATTCTCAAAGGCAGTGGTTCTTACTTGCCTATATTCATTTCCTGATCTTCTAGTCTTTATATTTCTCATTCTTTCTTTGCAGGTTCAAACTAGTCTTGGATCACAGTCACAGGGTGGTCCATTTCATGTCCCTCCTGCACTTAAGAACTTCTCAATGTCTCAGAAAGAAAAAACTTTGGACGACCTTGTGCGGGACCAATGGCTTTGCTCCACCCCAGATGGTAACATAGCAATTGATGTCAGATCCTTTCTCGATCTTCGGAGCTGGTTCCGTATTAATGATGTTCCTTCATGTGTAATTTGCAATGAAGCTGGCGTGAAGGTTAGTTCTATTTTTTTTATTTTTTTTGTACTTGTTATTTGTTACAGCATTAAGTCACCAAGCCCACGCTGGTTCCTGAAACTGATTCAATTTGATGATCTGAATCATTCCTTAGCTGGACATTTTATATATTTATTTATTTCTTAAATTTCTGCTTTTCTGTTTACTGTGGTTGCCTAGGAAAGCTGTAACTTGGATCTTGAAAAGTTTTATGATGGGTTGGATGGGCTTTCCTTGATGTGTTCTTCAGTGGAAGGACTTTGGTGCTAAATGGAGAGATTGTATTGAAGGTTATCTAAAGATTTCTTGTTTTCTTTCTTTGTAAATAGTGTGGTTAGGGAACTTCACTTCATCTAGAGGTCTTTGTCAAGGAGACTTACTATCCCCATTCTTGTTGACCATTGTCGGTGATGTATTGAGTAGGTTTATCAGCAAAGAATCTGACTTTGGGGTTGGTGGAGGGATTTGCAATTGGTACTGATAGCTGATAACACCATTCTATTTGTTTTTATGCTAAAATTGAGCAGCCAGTATATTGGATAAAATGCATTTTGGAATATTTCGAGTGAATATGAGAAAGAGCAATTTATCGGTAATTATATTGACAATGATCATTTACAGGCTTTAGTTAGTTCATTTAGAAGCAGTTGTTGACTGGCTTCTCAAGTATCCATGCCCTCCCCATGGTTGTTGGAATTCAATGATTAAGAAAGCTGATAGAAAGTTAGCTTGATGAAAAGGATCTACTTGTCTTTCGGGGTGAATAATTCTAATTAAGGCTTTGCTTGCTAGCGTTTCTATATGCTTCTTTTCTCTTTTTTAAATTCCCGCTAGAGTTGCTAGATCCATTGGGAAAATCTGTAGGAACTTCCTTTGGGAAGGGGAAGGGTTAAAAGAAAATGCATGTGGTTAGGTGGGATTTAAAAACTACAGGCATTGTGTGGAGATCAATTTGGGGAATACTCTAGTGCAGAACTCTTTTCTTCTTGGTAAGTGGCTTTGGAGATTTGGGATGGATAAAGACAATTTATGCCATATGATAATCAAAAGTAAATTTGGTGTGGGTTAGAATAGTTAGGATGTGAACATCCAGTCAATAGTGCCTAGTTCTAGCCTATAGATACATATTCTCGCTTTAGCTCCTTTTCTTTTTTGGTTTATAGGGGTTTAGGACACGGTTCCAGTATCTGGTTTAGGATAGATATGTGTTGAGAGATCGTCTTCTTTCTTTAGGTCCCCTGTGTTTACCGTTTACCCCTTCAGAAAGATGCCTTTGTTACTGATGTTCTTTCTTGGTCTTCTTCTAGGTTATCTTGGAACTTACTTGTTTGAAGGCATCCTAGATCAGTAGATATATAGGAATTCAAATCTTTGTATCCTTGAAGAATGTTTTCTATTAGCCCATCCATCGTTGTTCATATGATTTGGTTTCGGATCCTAAAGACCTCTTTTCTACCAAATCATTATTAGGGGAGTTCTTGCAGAGCCTCCTAGCCCTTCCCCTAGAGGAATATTCAGAAATTAGGAGCTCCTTGTAGAGTTAAGGCTTTCATACAGTTTGTCTTTGGGGAAAATCAACACCAATGATCTTCCAGAGCAAGATAAAATATCTTGCAATATCTCCTCACATTCTTTTGGGTAGGGATGTGGAAAGCCATTTCCTCTGTAAGGAAGAAGTTCAGGGGAGAGATAAGATTTAAGGTAGGTTTGGGAGATAGGGTGAGATTTTGGCTTGACTCGTCGTGTGATGATGATAGTGATGTGTAATAGTTCAACAAGCTCAGTTCAATTAATTGTACGTTTATGCCCATACTTGCTAGTTGGGTCATACCCATGGATTCTCAAACAAACCCAATTATTTGGGTCCTTTTTAGGTTATGATTTTATTATTATTTGTTAGATTTTGACTAGGAAAACAATTAGAATTATGATTATCTAGGAAATTCGTGTGAAAATTTTAGTAGAATAATATTTATTGTTTTAGAAGTTATTTTGGATGTATGTTAGTGTTTATAGGTCTTTTCAAGTATATCTATCAGATTAGGACTCTTTTTATGTAATTAGGGTTTAGGAATAAGTCTATATAAATGGTCTATTATTGGTGTAAAAAGGGGAGCTAATAGATTTCTCTCAAGTCAAGGTCATTTGTGAAGATTTGGATGTTGTGAAGAAGGTGATAAATGAAGGGAAAAGGTGGGAATCACCAAGGAAACCTTATGAAGTGAAAGCTTGGATCTCTGCAAGGACAGGTGACGACAAATTGATTTTTTCACATGTAGAAGGAGAACCATTTTTCTTTACATTTGGAAAAGTACCTAAAGGGATTGAGATGGGAATAGGATCAATGACAAGGGGGGAGTAGGTAGTAATATATGCTACCAGCCGTTACTTAACTCAATCTTCTTTAATGCCGATGCTAGAAGGCTTTGAAGATGTTCAATTTGAAGTGGATCTTGTCCACTTTATTTAGGCGCAGGACATGCTTGATGATGGCCGCTTTATAAAACGTCACATTCGTGATGGAAGAGGTGAGCTTCCTATGCATTGGCCCCGTCATGAGAGTCTACTACATGTCCATTATAAGGACATGCTTCTTAATGAAGAAAAGACGGTCTTCTATGATGCAAGGATTGATAAGATAGACAAAGGAAAAAACTGCTGTTGTGCTCTCCAGAGATTGAAGAACTAAAGTTCCAGTGATTGGAATGGTGTGAAACCACTAGGAGAGATTTCTAGGTCCTTTTCTCTTTTTTGCATCTGAGCAAGTTCGCATCTTTGGTCAATTGTACTGTCTAGGGACTCTGGCCTTATTCTAGAACCTATTTCATTGCTCAGTCATTTATATTTTTAACTGGAGTTTTTTTATTTTATTTTAATTCTGTTCATATGTTCTGAAATTACAGTTTTAGTGGCCTACTCTCTCTCTCTCTCTCTCTCTCTCTCTCTCTCTCGTTTTTATTTGCCCCTTCCAATTGTTCTTCCTGCTGCTTTTAAGTCTGATCTGACCATTTGAACTAACAGGTTGAGTTATGTCAAAATGAGAGTTGTACAGTCCGAATTCACAGTTACTGTCTAAAAAATAAATTTTCCCAAAGAAGGGTATCCCTCTTATACTCTTAATTCTCTTTACCTCTGGTTTACAACTCTATCTGTAATTTCTATAACTTTGCTAGTTCCGAGCTTCAGGTTGAAAGAGTTTGTCCAGGATGTGGCACCGAATGGCAACATCCAGTGTCCAAAGTGGAAGCAGTAGAAGAGAAAAACGAGTATGAATCCAATGGACCCACCACTCAAAGTCAGCCTTCTTCAGGACCTTCCTCAAAGAGAAAGAGACTTCGAAGCTGCAAAACCAAGAAGGAGAGTTCAGTTGTAACCGGCCCTTCTCGAGCCTCTGAATCTGTTTCTGATCTGAGAAGGACAACTCGAAGTTCTGCCCGCCTGAGGTAAACGAGTTTGTTCTTTCCTTGGGGTACTATTTGCTTTCTATATTGAACCAACCAACTTGTCTACAAGAACAGTAGAATGTTGTTTACAAAGTTCCAAAACCAGTGGTGTAAAACTTCTGCTTGAATTTTGTTTTTTTGGGGAAGCAGGTCTTTGGACCTTACTCATCTAGATAAAGCTCAGTAGCAAGCTTGTATGTTGGACATTGTCATGGGAAATTATCCATTACAAACAATCAATGACTTAGGCTACGTTTGCCCCGGCTTGTGCTTTTGGATAAGCACTCGTTGGATAAGTGGCTCAATGGGAGCACTTATCCACAGCAACAATAAACTGCTTACTTGATGAAAATAGCGTTTGGTAAATAGTAAATACATCTATTTAAGTGCTTATGAAAGTTTAGGGGGTAAAATAGGTATTATGAAAATATTATTAAAGCTTAGAAACAATATTTATTTTAAATGCTTATGAAAGTTTAGGGGTAAAATTGGTATTATGAAAATATTACTAAAGTTTAGAAATAACTTCCTGCATAAGTGATTAAGTGATGAGAGAAGCTGTTCTTAACAGCTTCTCCTTATGGGTAGCCTTCCTCTACTGCTAGTTGTGGGTAAGCACTTACTCATTAGGTGTTACCAAACACACTTTTAATATTAAAAAGTGCTTTAATATGCTATAAATGAAATAAGCACTTACATAATACGGGACAAACGCAGCCTTGAACATTAATATTTTTATTTTTTTGAGTAACAATAGATATATTATATAAAAGGAGAAAAGTAGTATAAGAAGGCTAGCAAGGAGACTAACCACATACAAACACAAAAAGATCAAGAAGGGAAAATACGCAAGACAAAAGAAAGCAAAATATACAAGACCAGAGAGTCGAGGAAGGAGGGAGGAGCTGAAACTAGTTTAATCACCTAGTAGACGTCAGCTAAAACCCTGGGAAACAGCTCCTCTCTACCCACTCCGGAACGTGCTAAAGACTATATTCAGTCCATCTGCTAGCAACCAAGCTAACCGAATCAAATGGGACAACTGCCAAGACATGGCCTATCTGGCAGTCATCTAGGAGAGAACCACTGAGAAGTCTCCCTCAATCTCTAAAGTCATGGAGCTTCCTTCAAACCCACCAGTAATGCTTGGGATTTCTGCTCTCATTGCGTTCCCTTCCCCAATACAGGAAGAATCCGTCAATGCCGGATGGCCTAGGGTTACCTGGAGAACACCCGTCAAAGTTCAGCTTAACAAAGCCCGTCCTAGAGGGCAACCAGCTCACCTGATGAGTACAGATGAATGACCGTTCTCCACTCCCTAATCACCTCGGATGGAGAAAGCACTCCCGTTTGGGAACTTGCAACAATATAGTTTTTTATACAAGGAATTAAGGATTTGCATGAACAGAATCCAACGATAGGGACCCACCAGAAACATAACGCAATCACTGTTCGTTTTTAAAGATAAAATTGGCAGTTTCGGTTCAAATGAAGTAGCTGAACTGTCAATAGAAGCAATGCTTAAACGTAAAGTTTTTTCTTTGAAACATTCATCTTTTTAGAGGTTAGTTAGTACTCAAGAATAACCTGTTTTTTTTCCCCGCTGTATGATCTAATGCAGCTGTTGCATCTCCACATATCAAATCTCCTCTATCGATCCTGTATCTCACACATATCAGCTGGAGTAAGCATGTTATAAGAACCACTGAACCTGGGTAGTGATTAGGCCAAAATCCCATGATGCATATCTGAAGATTAACAATAACAATATATGATCAGGTGCTTCTCCAAAAATGGTTGATTTGATGCAGCAACAATTCCTTTACGACAGATGGAGCAAAGGAGCGATCCACAACTTCACTTTCTTGTCAACACTAGATGTCGCTAAAATTGTGGCATGTTTATCCCCTGTAAGAAAACATTATGACACAAGCAAATAAATATGTTAACAGTTCAGAGTTGAATCTAATATGCCTGTCGGGGCCATAGTAGGGCTGTAAACGAGCCGAGCCAAGCCGAGCTTTGCCCAGTTCGGCTCAGGCTCGTAAAATCCGGACAAGGCTCGGGCTCGGCTCGGGCTCGCTAGTTTTTTCAAGGCTCAGGCTTCGCTCATCTCGTGAAAGATCGGCTCGTGAAAGGCCAAGAATCAATTAATTAGGGTTTTTCAAGTTTTAACTTAACTATTCAACTATTTACTAAATCCTAACTTTACAATTAATTAAGTAGTTGACTTAATAACTTTTTTAATGATTAATATTATATATATATATATGATACCAATGATACATAAGTTTATATATTATATATAAGACCAAGCCGATCCTACCTAACTAAGCTTGGCTCAGGCTCGTTAAAATAATGAGCCTCTTTTTGGGCTCGGCTCGTTGACAGCCATAGGCCATAGTGTCTAAACTCGGTATCAGATCAAGGATCGTCCCGGTCTAATACCAAGTTGAATTGCCGATCCAACTGGAATCGGCTGATCCAAACATGGCCCAATTTTTTTATTTTTTTTTATTTTTTAAGAAATCATAAAATTGTGAGGGGTTTCAGGACGATCCATATTGGATCGTCCGATCTGACTCGTTCGAAACCAAGTCAGGTCGTCTGGATCGGAAGATCTGACTCGATTTTGGATCGAGTCAAAGAACTTCAACAATTTTTGGGATCGTGGCTCGTCCCAAGCCTATCCCGAGTTGTTTCAGCCAATCCAACTCGGGAACGGCCGATACTTCTATGGTCGGGGCAGACCACAGCATCTATTTAGCAACAGCCAAATAGTGCCCACTATCTCAGGACCGACTATGGATAGCCTTTCATCTAGGAATACCATAGCCAAAGGATACATAGTTCGAAAACCTTAATCACCCTATCTACTCCACCCTAATTTCTGATTGTCCACAGAGTGATATATCAGGTTTTAGCAGTGACATAATCATTTCAAAAACTCATGTTGGTTGATTTGTTCTAAAAGAATTTTGGCCAGTAACTCATTCAATGGTCTGAAAACAGGATAAGTAAAATGTGACACTGATCAGTAGTTTTTTTTTATTGCTAAAATATGAAGGTAATTTACCCATTGGAATGGTCGTAGGTGCCCACTTGATGCCCGTGATGTCGCCTGCATGATACACAGAAGTTAATACAAATAGCAAATAAAGCATTTCATATACAGTGGTTTTGAGATGCACTTCTTCAAGTAGCATGGGGACACTATGATGGTATAACTAAATTCAAGTAAGGAACAAGGAGTGTTAGTAATCTATTGGAAGGTGCAAAGCTAGACATTGATCAGAATGCCCGGCTTCAATACAAGTTGGTAATTAAACATTCCAAACTAATTTGAGTGAGTTAAAACGGAAGTCTCATTCAATAACTTGATTGCATCAGCACAATGTTGAAAAAAAGAGAGCTTCAGAATGATGCACAAAAGGCATCGGCAACAGCTTCTGCCAAAAAAAAAGGTCCTAAAAGATCCAAAGGGATTTTCATGGGAGGTTAGAAGTGCTAAGAGAGGTTATTTAATATAATGGGAGGCAGTGTCTAGAACCAATAAGATCTGAGCTGGGGAGGCTTAAACTCATGAAATACACTGGTTAGGATTAGAAACAACATCCTTCTTGGGAAGTGACTTTGGAGGTTCGCCTCAAAAGACTCGGAGCATGAGGCAGGTGGTCATTAGAAGCGAGTATGGTCTACAGTACGATGGATGGAGGATAAGCACAAGGTATAGTGCAAGTGGGCTGAGTCCTTCAAGACACATCTCTTTCGCTCCACTATTTAATCCACTTTGGTAACGAATCATGTATTAGGTTTTGGCTGATCTATGTTAGGTCGATTTCCCCGTGTCTTTAATCTCTATAATAAAAAAGAAGCCCAGATTGCTGATATCCTATCATGGTCCTCCGACAGGCTTTTTTTGGAAGTAAACTCCCTCCAAAGGGACCCAAGAACCATTGACCTAATTACCGGTTGAATCTTCATTTAACATTCTTAAGGATGTGTTCATTGACCACACCAAGCCTGACCATTTGATATTGACTCCTAGGCCCCTAGCCATAATGGAAAGATCTCAACCAGGTAATTTTTCTCTTCCACCCGTTGTACATATCCCCACATCAATCTTTTTCATGCATATTTGAAAACCCACAGTTCCCTTATAACAAAAGCTTTTGTTTAGCCTGCAGACCTTTGAAAAAAAAATTCAAAGCTACTGGCATTCTCCAAAAGAGAAGGAAATATTTAGCCCTTTCTCCTCAATTGTGTATTATGTGTTTGCACTTGGGGAATCAAGTGTTGGTTTTTACATAGCAATATTTGTGAACTTTAGAACCATTTCTTGTAGCATGTGTGAGATCGGTTATGCCAACTGATGTAGGGTGAAGAAGAAGAGAGTTGATGAATCCGGCTCAGAACACACAACCTTCTAAAGTTGCTATAGTTTTAGGCAAAACCTTAGAACAATAGGAATAAAAAGAGAAAACTTCTCAATTCAATTTCATAAAATATTCAATAATCAATTACAGCTTTCTCATAACATCTATTTATAAGAAAAGAAACCCTAAACTACTAAAAAAACAATCCTAAAAGAAATATGAAACTGCTAAAACACAATCCTACAAGAACTAGGAAACTACTAAAACAATCCTAAAACGTAACTTAAGACCCAGGCAACTAATCCTAGCCATCCATTCAATTTAATCCGAGCCATTAAAATAAATTAATCTCAGATGACTTCTAAAATAAAACCCTAATGACAAAAGACCCTTAAATTAGTCACTTTTCAGTAACCAAACTTTAAACCCTATTTTGAAAACCAAAACATTAAAATCTAAATAAATAGTAGAAATAGCTAACATAGGAATCGAAGAGAGCTTTCCAACGAACTAAAGATAGCCCAAAACAGATATAAGAGCATAAAGTTATGACCCATAATATCATTCTCCCTCTGTTGGAGAAAACTCGTCCTCGAGTTTTTACATGTGCTTTGATTTTTTTGCCCACGCACTCTTCATATATGTTGAACTTCATGAAGAACTGCTAATATCCATCAAATCTCTTCCTCGAAATATCCATCCATTGTGATTCCAAAATTATCAAAACCTCTTAAGTTTTGGAATTGCTGTACATTGGTTGAAAGTAATTGAAGTATTGAGTCAACCCCAATAAAATCAATAACCTTGGCAAAAAAAAATTTCAAGCTATGACTTGAGTTTCCACCAACAATCAAATATCCATCTTCAGAATATTCATAATAAATTGGTGGAGACTCCCAAACCTGTTGTGCGAGTCTTGCTACAGCATCACGCTCATGAACTTCTTCCAAAGGAGCATCTCGCCCACCACGTCTGCGAGGCGGCATATCGACGCTAGCTCTGATACCAATTGATGTAGGATGAAGAAGAACAGGGTTGATGGATCCAGCCACAGAACACACAACCTTCTAGAGTTGCTAGGGTTTAAAGGCAAAACCTTAGAACAGTAGGAATAAAAGAGAAAAACTTCTCAATCAATTTCATAAAATATTAAATAATCAATTACAACTTTCTCATAACATCTATTTATAAGAAAAGAAACCCTAAACTACTAAAAAAACAATCCTAAAAGAAATAATGAAACTGCTAAAAAACAATCCTACAAGAAATAGGAACCTACTAAAACAATCCTAAAACCTAACTTACGACCAAAGCAACTAATCCTAGCCATCCATTCAATTTAATCTAAGCCATTAAAATAAATTGACCTCAGATGACTTTTCAAATAAAACCCTAATGACAAAAGACCCTCAAATTCGTCACTTTTCAGTAACCAAACTTTAAACCCTATTTTGAAGACCAAAACATTAAAATTTAAATAAAATAGTAGAAATAGCTAACGTGGGAATCGAAGAGAGCTTTCCAACGAACTAAAGATTGCCCAAAAGGGATGTAAGAACATAAAGTTATGACCCCTAATATCATACTGCATCACCAACTAGGCAGAGACTGTTAATCAGGTGGTATTTCAATGGAGTTGGGGCAAAGAAGGAAAATGGTGTCTGGTATGCTTGTTAACACCATTTGTTGAGTCAGATAAAGGAAATGCTTGAGGATTCCTTCACTACCACAGTTTCTATCATAGAAAGTGATGGTTAGTTAAGGATGGCAATGGGCAGGTTAATTGGGTAATCAGAGCCCTGCCCTGTTGGGTCTGATTTAGTAAGCCAAACATTAGCTTGGATTTGGCACATACATTGGCCAGTTTAAACATTTAGAATGACTTTTTGCATGGCAATGGAGGAAATGTGCATGAAGCAACCTCCAGGGTACGTTGGTAAGGAGGAATCACATAAAGTCTATAGGTTAAAAATAGGGCTATGAAGTGAACTAAAGCAGCTACCCAGAGCATGGTTTGATAAGTTTAGTGACTATTCTCGCTGTACAAATCAACGACATTATCGTTGCAGTTTGTGATTACAATCAAGTTTCACCATGTCAATGTCGCTTGGCATGTCACCGACATGGGGAAAAAAGGAGAAATGTGGGGAAACCATGAGTTTTAGATGAATGTTTTGCCCCAAACTTTAAGCATATCTAATTAAGGCATAAATGCATCCAAATACAT
>JAUPMG010000009.1:7447608-7465440 GCA_031762675.1 Pachysandra terminalis
CCCCCCCCCCCCCCCCCCCAAGAAACTCCAATGAAGCCCCCGAACCGGATAATTTTGTTCATAACCCAGTCAAACATCCCATCATAATCCAACTCTTCTCCCTCTGACGAGAACTCAGCTACCAAATCTTCATACTCCTTAGCCTTCGCAACACGAAAATCTGTCTCAGAACAGCTCGCCAGAGGGACTGGTTCACACTCCTTATTCCCCAAACGTTAAAGTCTTCAAATGAAGCTCCAACTGCATCTAACTCCAATCCTGAGCTTCTGTTCAGACTGAATTCAGTATCCCCAAAACACACAATACCTTCCTCCTCCACCGAGACCCCCTTCCAACCCCTTCCTCCAGTCGACGAGACAGTCCTTACCCTCCTGATTGTCTCTCTCCTTACCTTCTGAAAAAGAATCTCCAACTCCATAAAATAACCGAGAATTAGAATGGAGAGAGGAAAAAAAAACCACAAACCCTCCGCCTGACCGCCTCTCTACGAGAGAAAGACGCCTCCCGGAACCAAGGTTCCAGCGTGTAGAAGCTTCCAAAAAATCCTCAGATCCAGACCCCTCCTGACGCCACATCTGAAGATCTTTGGAGCTGGAAGCACTGCCCGACGGTGCCTGAATCATCCCTCCCCTCCCTAAGACCAAGACGCTTCCAAAAACAACTGACGGATCTCCGACGAGAAGCTCCGGCGACGACAAAATACCAGAATAAAAATCTCGCAAAAAGTGCTCCTCCCCTAGAGATGGGAGATCCCCTTCCACTTCAAATCCTGCTGGAGAACACCGAGGTTTGAGGCTAAGGGAACAATCCCTCTCCAAGTTGGAAAAAACCAACTCGAACTCTTGTCCTCTATCTCCCAAACCCCTTGCAACAGAGTCCTTAAACTCCTCCGAACTCTCCCCTAAGCCCACTAATTGATTTGGGCTAGACGGATCAATCCTTCCGTACGCCCTAAATCCCGAGGTCGAACATGGGCTAACCAACTCGGCCCCAACCTCCTCAACCAAGTTCTCATGGACCTCCCCCTTATCGAAACAGACCATGCCCGAAGACGAGGCAACGGCCTGCCCCAAAGAAGAAACTCCTCCCAGGCCCGATGGGCTGGGCCTCTCCGCTCCACCCACAGAAGCTCTTTCCCGCTTTCCCACCTCCAACCTATTCAAATTCAATTTCAAATCACCGTGGTCCCCATGGCCGACAGCAAACAGGTCTAATCTCCCTTGAGCATCCTCCACGTCAATGCCCATCACGTCCTCTTTAATCTCCAAGCTGACAGATTTATCAATTCTGACCTCCACCTCAGCGTCTTCTACCTTCAGAAAACCACTCTTCCTAAACCCACCTGGTTTAGGAACACCAGAAAACATCTTCCTGCCTCAGCTGCGGACCGGCCTCTCCTCCCACAACATCGGACACTGAAAAAATTCGTTCCTGATCCTCAGAGAAACTGAGCGTCTTCTATTCCTCCAAGGTGGTTTCTTCACTTGTAGTCTAATCCACTGAAGAATCAACCTATTCTTGGTGGCCTCATCCGGTCGCACATAACCACCACAGAGTTCCCCAAGAGATCTGAAAACACTGTCGGACCAAAGGTGTAAGGGGACTCCCACCACTCTCACGCAAATCCGGTCATCTCTCGCTCCTTCCACTTCGCAACCCGAACTTGGGTGCCACCAATCAAGAAACAGAAAATAGGGGCCGAGGAATCTCATTCCCCTCTCCAACACATCCCTCGCTACTTCTTTCGAACGAAAAGTAAAAAGAAATAAATTAACGGAGAAGCTGTCCACCCCAACACCTTCGAACTCAACCCACGCCTCCTTAACCCACTCTCTAACTTTCCAAATCGGAGGGGTCTCACCTTCAAACCTACCGACCAGACAAGAATTGAGAATCTTCAAATTGGCAGAAATATCTACATCATCGCAAACTACCGTATCCGGCGAACCCCCTACCAGAGGATATGGCTGAAGACGGAACAGCCTAAATGATCGGCGCCTCCTTGATCGCCCTAAAGTCAACAGCAGAAACCTTCTCCTGTTCTGAAAACACATTTGAAGCATTCTTAGCTCTAACAGGAGCAGGAAAACCCCAACTGCCGGCTATATCGCAACGAATGCCCACCCTCCATATTAAACAGTATAGCAAATCCGACCATCCTCTTCCTTTACCCTCCGGAAAACAAATGCCAATAGACCTCCCTTTACCCGAGATATCCATCAATCTGAGAAATTTGCCACCCGCATTCTGCCTGACCTCCAACACCAGCACCGACAGCGACGTTCTTCTAGAGCCTATGACGACCTGGTCCCTCTCCGACTTCAAAGCCTTCTCCACTCCTTGAACAAACCAGGAACAATCCTCCCAAGGCGCCCGAATCACTACTACCCTCTCTTTGAATCTTTCGCTGATCGTGAGAATATCCTTGCCGTTAAACTTCCCCATCACAAATCTGAAGCCTTTCAATTCCACCTTCAACTCGAAGACCGCCATTGACGTCTCAGTCTTCACTTGATCCATCAAACTCTAATTCTATGGGTAACGCATATTATAATGTGTTTTATTAATAGTTATAAATGCCACAAAATCATCAATATATGCTCTTCTATGAAGGAAATAGGTGACTCCTTGAGTGAACCAAAAGAAGGAAGAGAACGCATACACTGTATTCGATAAAGCATAAGATAACTATTAGGACAGTGGTAAACAACAGTGGAAAAATCTAATCACTGCCAAAAATCAGATGGAATTACAAGTTTGAAACAAAGTACGTAATAAAATTCATCAGACCATGCATACCATTGATATTCCACAACCTTATAGAACCATCCTTCGATGCTGTAAAGATTTGTTCTGAATTCGAAGCAAAGCACAACCAAGTTACTGCGCTCTGTGCATTAATATAAAAACAAAAAATAAACATGAGATGCAATATAAACCAATGAGGACATTATAGACAGAACGTAAAACGGTATTTCATTTATAAAAGACAAGGCAACACAAACTGTAAAAGTCAAAATATATTTGCAGTTGAAACAGGAGTTGAAGTAACGATAATCATGGAATATCAATTCAGTACAACAAAAGCATAATCATAAAAATCATCAGTTAAGAACTTTTAACAGATGATATTTATCACAAATTGGAACCATTATAGTGTTGAGATGACCCATAGTCATCTTTAGTCATGTATTTCCTTTTAAAAGGATCATACAGAGTTATATTTCTCTTGCAATCAATTTCATGCAAACTAAGAAAGACACTTCCTTCTCAAGAAGATTAAAAGCTTTATGACTGAAAGCACACTAGCAATGAAAAATTTGACACAATCACCTTATGCCCCTTCAGTTGCATAGCTTTTGTAACCTCCTTGACCGAACCGTCCTTTGAATATACAATCTCCCAGACCTACCAAAGCAAATAATAAACAGAAAAATACCTCTGTCAGTTAAGTTTAAGCAGCTTGGTTCACATTATACGTCAAAGCATAAACTGAGTTTCTTGAAAGTAAAAAAGTAAAAATAAGATATATCTATTAACTTCAGGCTACTCAATTAAGGATTCCTTATTGACAACAGTACACAATATAACAATGTGGCAATAATGACTAAATCATAGTTTTTGGTTAATGGAATCAAGAAAGCATCTTTTCCATATGAGACAAGAACCAACATGCCAAGAGTACTAAATAGACAAGTTAAATTACATGTCTTTTGACATTGTTAATCCATTAGTAAGAGCTCTTCGTGGCCTTCAAAAAATATGGATAGCCACCAAATATTTAAACAGTATCAACTTGACCAGCTAATTGAGGAAATAAGCATTTAAATCAAAGTAGTATAAAGAAACATCTACGGAGAACACGTAGGAATAAAAGATAATACCATATAGGATGCTACGTCATTTTACATTGTGCACAGAAACATGGCTGTTGGGTTTCTATGGGTGAAGATGAACAAGAAATCAAAGTCAAATTAAAGGTCAATGATTTTCTAATAAAAAACATAAATGAATATAACAGGACAACCACGGGAAGAAATGAACTCCCATAAAACACACAAAGATGACCTACACCAATCTATAAGTTCATTCAATTTGGAAGAAAAAAAATCCAAAAGGGGCAAACAGAAGAACTAAAGCAGCACCAAGGCCACCCAAATAGCATCACACTAATGTAAGTAAATAACATAGCAAAGGAAGTTAGTTTCATATAAAGGTCCATTTCTCTCCATCTGCAAACCCAGAAATAAAAAGGCACCATCCACCTTAGCACGTCACCTTTACGTCCTCGTGGACTTTCACCTCAGTTTTTGAACAGAGACTGGACAAATTGACAAAAGAGCCAGGAAACACCAAACAGAGATAGAAAGAATTACCAAACATGCCTAGATTGTTGCGCTCCTTGCAAAGAACACAGTTTTTGGGCAGCAGCCAACCCCTATTAAATACATTGTCCATGATGAGAACTTTATCTCAAGTTTCACACCAAATAACATCATCCAGTTTAGAAGGGATCTTACACCCCAAAATAGTGAGGGATCACTAGAGAACTTGCCCAAAACTTCACAAAGTGGTATGATCGGAAATTTGCCATTATCACCATGAATCCACACCAGCCTATCCTCCTTGTGCTCAACAACTTTGGGGGATGCCAACAAATAAAACAAAGAAGAGCAATCCTTCTCCTTATGGAAAATTGGCAAGAAAAAACGAGGTTCCCTTATAAGACTATCCCCACTGATCACAAAAGTAAAGAATTGCCAGGGGCTTCTTCACAAGACTAGCCAGTAAAAAAGTGCACAAATGTCACAAATTTTCCCTCCAACATCAGTCATCCTCCCAAACATAATATCCATTTCTCACTACAAACTTCACCACTACTAAACTCTTTGACCTTCTTTATACCTTTTCACACCCCCATATATTAAGGACCCTACATGTCCTTACGGTTCCACCCACCATTTTCATAGTCATGCTCACTCATCAACACCTTTCTCCATAATTGCATCATGCAATGCACTAATCTCCAAAGCCACTTGTGCAAAAGAGCAAAGTTCATCCAACTAATCTTCCCAACCCAAACCCCCAAACTTTTGGGCCAGCAAGCTTGTCCCAATTAGACTCTCCAACTTCCAAACCACTTTCCACAAATTTTCATTATAGACATAAATTAGCATGAGATACTCCCCAAAATACTCTTGAGAAGAGTCACCTTCCAACACATAGAATGAAAAGACTTCAACCAGACAACCTCTTCTCCATTTTGATAAACAGAAAGTCCAAGATAGTGAAGAAAGGGTTTACAACCAAAGGGACCCCCAAATAAGTATCTGGGAAAGAACCCAACAAGCCATCCATCCAATCAGAAAATCCCCCAATAAGCTGCATTCTCCTTCCCCTGCCTTTCTGCCATTTCATCTTCAAATCCGACAGGACAACAACATTTGAGAACACATTGAAGATTTGTCACCTCCTCCATGAAAGCATAGAAACATAGCATCATCAGATTACTGAAGATAAGAGATCACCAATCATCTAAATCCCCCTCAAACCCAAGATCAACCCACTGCTATGCTCTTACAATGTTTGAAATGTCACTGGGGTGACATAAGACATCAAGGGAAATCGTCATATGTCGATTTTCCTTGACGTCGTCGATATGTCGGCAACATATCGCAACATATCGACAAATCGACGACTTAAAGGCACTTTCGCACATGTCTTAAAGAGCAATTTCGGAAATCTCTTCTACCCCCATTTCTTTCACACCAAACCACTTTCAAACTTTCTTTTGGTGGTTTCATTTAGATTGTGTATAAAAACACAAATCTAACGTACCTTGGAAGAGAAGGTTGAAGATTCAATGCCTAAATCGACGCATTGAAGGTAAGACATGTATTTTTTTATTTTTGAGTTCTTTAAATTTATTCAAATTGCTTGAAAATAATATATATGATGTAACAAGGATCTATCGATGGGTGTCGTTATTTTTAGTTTTTTGAAAAATAAAAATAATATTTTTTATAAATCATATAAAAGTTATTTATTTAAAAAAAATATGATATTTTTATGATATAAAGTTTTTCTTTAATTGTAAAAATATACTGCTAATTAAACTAGCCAATTATCCATGCAAATAGGTGATCATTAATTAGTATTTAATTTAAATTTTTGAAAACATATAGAAAAATGTAAAGATTATTAAAGCATATTAAAATTTTAGCAAAAAATTTAATACACATTTGTAGGGCATAAGCTAGATAGAATGTGCATTTAAAAGTTTTTTAATAACTAAAAAGGGAACAATTTCTTCAATTTTTATCTATCCATCCATAACGAGGAAAGGGGAGGGACGACCACCTATATTGCTCCTTCCTCCATTGATTTCAATGGACTCAAGATCCATATTGGAAATAATCATAAAGACATTATTTTCCAATCCATTAATCAAAAGTGCTTAGATCGTAGCACGTCTCCAGTAAGAGCGAGCCATCCCAAAAATGCTAATCTCAACGAATTGGTTATATCTTCCCGTCTGAGGTTTCTATCACAAGTCGAGTGAGCAACCCACTGAACGACATTTTTCAGGGTGAGATCTTAGTTGAGTGCTAACAAATAGTTGGTCACAAAGACTGCACCTCGAAATAAAGTCGAGTAGCCGAGCTGAGGAGTAAATCCTAAATCACAAAATATTGAAAATTAAAAAAAAAATAAAAAATGTAAGAAGACACTATGAATGCTTTGCTATTGTTCTTATATTTTTTCTATGTGTGTTTTGATATATTTTGCAGATTGATGGTGTAATATGTAGAGAATTCGTACTATGGTGGTCAGCACAAGGATGATGGTGATGATTCCGAGCCTTCACGGCATTCATTGTGGATTTGATATATTTGTATATGTGACCTGTGGATCTTGGAACATTTATGATAAACTTGTTTATGACATTTTGTTACTTTTAGGTTCATTTATATCATGTCATGTTATTTATGTTATACTTTGTCAAATGAATGTTAACACTTTACTTCATAGCATGCAATGCATACGAATTACCAAGTTAATGGTTCTTTATGTTTTATGTGTTTTTTTCAACATATTCTAATGTATTTTAATGTACTTAGTTCAAACAAAGGTTTAATACAAAAAATTTGCATCTGGGAGCAATTTCCCCACATTTTCTTTAATCTGGGGGAAATTTCCCCATGCCAGCGACATATCGCTGGCCAGACTCATCAACATTTTAAACCTTGCTTACACATAACACGCTGAGAACCACAAAATGATGAAAAACAGACATGAAGCAAGTGGGTCACCTTGTCTCAAACCCATCAAGGACCATAACTAATCTGTAGGAGCGCCATCAACCAAGATTAGAAAGGAACAAGAGAAAACATATGCATGGATTATAGCTACCAAATATGGCAGCCATCTGGAAGATTGGGTGTCGATTCCTTCTACGGGATCCTATAGAATTGGTCTTTGGAAGACAATCTCATATACGTTGGACCAGTTTCTAAAAGGTATGCGGTTTTAAGTAGCACAGGGAATAGACTGAGGTTCTTGGAGGATGTTTGGCATGGTGATTGGCCTTTTTGTCTTCAATTTCCTGATCTTTCTTTATGGCGTGAGACAGAGAAGCCTGGACCAGTATGTACTTTTCCATTATTGATGTGGTCGCACCTTGGAGGTTTGATTTTAAAAACCCTTTTTTTCGATTGGGGAGTCGATTGCATCCTTATTTTCTTACATGCAGTCAATGGAAGTGGGAGGTGGTCTGGATGCTCAGAGATGGCTTTGGAAGAAGAGTAGCGTCTTCTTGGTGAGATCATTCTTTGGTTCTCTTCTATCCACAGATTTCAGATTTGATTCTCAGAAAATCATTTAGAAATCTCCTGTTCCATCCAAAGTTACCTTTTTCATGTGGACTGCCTCCCATAAAACTTTTATGATGGACCATTTGGTGAGCAAAACCTGATTGATTCCCAAACGCAGAACTAGTGATTCATCTTCTTTTCATTGTGAATTGGGTTTTAGTCTTTAGAATTTCTTCTTGAGGCAGTTGTATGTGCTCGATGAATAAGAATCTACAGACCATTAGGAGTAGAGAAAAGGTTTGGGGGACTTTCTCTGCTTTGGAATATGTGCCCGTCTATGATTTGCGGTTACTTTGGAAGCAAAGGAATGACTGTATCCTTGAGGGGGTGAAGGATGCTGATTCTATATTTTCTAGTTAACTTTCCTCATTATCTATTGGGTAGCTATACTACCAAATTTCAAGGATGTTTCTTTTTCTGTATTTGTAAGCGATTGGTCCATCTTCTGTGCATAAGTTTGTAGGCAATTTGGGCTAGTTTTCTTTTTTGTTGTAGCTATCCCAGGCTTGGACCTCTTTTCTTGTTTCTTTTCTCTTTATATATTTATATATTACTTTTTACCCAATCAATTATATATATAGACAATAATATAGCAAAATATCTAAACTAAAGTACTATTAGAATCTAGTATGCGCAATCATCAATGGCTAATGTATGTGAGCACCCAAATTACAAAGAAATTCCAGGGCTATGATTCACTTGAACGAAAAAACATGTGTTGTATAACTCCTTCACTTTATATTGCTATACAATTGACAAGATGCAATAGAAACATCATCCTAGCTAATACCATAACCTGTTTATCACTTCTTCGAATACTCAAATGATAAAGATTGACGTAAGCCTTGGTGCCTTGCTCCAATTGAGTCCTCGTCCTTCCTTAACAATCCTCTTTCCTCCTTGGATGGGATTGAGGATTGCCAACTTGCCGCAGAGATAAGGAAGAATGAGAAGGAAGGCAGGTAAAGGGCTTCAATACGAATTAATCAATGAGTATGGTAGACTCGAAGAAACAAACAGGAGTAAAAGGCATTAGTAGGCAATAGAAATGGACCAATTCACAAAGAATGAGGACAAACACAAAATACCATCATATCATCAAAAAATGCCTTTCCAGGTCACAATAACCAACATCGATGCCATTGCATGTCTGTATGAAAATTGCAATTTATGCTATTTATTCATTTTTTTTTTATCGATAACGAAGAGCTTGTATAAAAAAGAGGAAGACGAAAACAACAAGGCATGAAGAGAGGGAATCAGAGGATCCCTCTCAACAGAAAATCAGAAAAAAACAGAAAGAAGAAAGTGAAGTATGCTATTTATTCACTTTGTAAGACAGTTGGAACCTATATGTTACATAGCCGCATATCCAAGTGGTTTTGTGTATGGTTCATGCATGATAGCTATTAGTTCATAAATCATGCAGGTATATAGACATCAGCCCTGGAAACAAGTTCGTATATATAAGCATGCAAAGTAAAGGCTGCCAGGATGAATAAGGAATAATCAATATGCATGTGAAGGCTGCATCTGTGTATTATTGTGTAAGAATGTTCATGTGTGTTAGAACAAGAATTTCATACTCCACATAGTAAATGAATTTAACATGATCTCAATGATGTGGAAGATAAGCAAGACTCTTCTAAACCAAAACCATATATGCCTAATATGCAAGAAAATAAACTAAATCTCTCCAGATATGCCCTTTTAATAGGGGTTGTCGTATACTTATATTTACTCAAACATTATAGAAATCAATACCTTCACATCGGCTGTAAAAGCTGCAGCAGCAATAAAACGCCCATTCGGAGATATAGTAGCCATATTATTTTTGAGCTGATTTGTATCAACATGTCCCAAGATTTTCCCACTCTTCCCGTGCCATAGTATAATATCAGTACCTGAAAAGTAACACATAATCAGAATGTGGAAACTAATCAAAATTCAAATGCCATTTTAAAAGCACACATTTCTATTACAGAGCCCAAAAAGAAAAGAAGCAATGAAAAACAGATGCTAGGGGAGCAATCTTTTTGAAGTACTGGCAGTCTTGGACAAATCTTGTATCCAACCTCTTATCAGAATGCTGGCAGATTGGGTGGAAGATTCAAAGGTATGATGTGATACCCATAATGGGAGCGTAATAGTTGTCCTCTCTGCTTCTGTAGACAGGGAACAGAAACTCAAGACTCAGAAAGATCATAATCTTGTTTTGTAATAAGAAATCTTTCAATTTGGCTGGGGAGAAAAAGGTGGACTTTATGAGTCAGTAGGAGTGTCTTCATCATCTAAAGAAAATTAGGGTGTTCTAACTCTCTCCTAGTGCTCAAAAAAATCATTACGAAAAGAGTTTGTGTTGTCTCAGAAAGAGATTACTTGAAAGCAAATTCAGAAGTCGGTGGCTTAGAGCAGGAAATTAATTAAATAGAAAAAAACCTCAAGTGAAGACAATTATATTAGCATTTAGCAACAACTGAAATGAAAGGTCAGATGTTGGTGGAGGATACAGAACCGAGCAAAGCCATTTCAAGTTTTTATGATAAACTTATACTCAGGTGAAGACATATCCAGATCTATTGTGAATGCTCAGGATTTTTGACTACCTCAATGAGGGGAATATAGCTTAGCTGAAGAGATCTGTTGAAGCTGAGGAAGTGTGATCAGCCGTAATGGGCTTGAATAGTGACAAAGCCCCAGGCCTTAAGGTCATAATTTTAAGTATCCCATTGCCAGTATATATCAACTGAAACATATTGATAATCAACTAGGCCAGGCACCAGATACTAATGTGAGTCAGGAATGACAGGTTTTTCGTGGTTTTAGGTTAGTGTCTCAGCGATATAGTACTAATCCAGATATCTGTAGGACAAAAGCTTTTCTCTTCACTCTCTCTTACAAGCCTCAACACCAAAAATTATCCTCGCTATCTCAATCATTTCACACTTCCTCCTGAAATCAATGATTAGAAAAATCAAAACCTACTAATCAATATTTTTCAACTCGAGAACAAATTTGGGATTTCTTTTTTCCCTTATAATTCATTCAAAAATTCTCAATTCTCAAAATCCTTTTCACCTATCTTACCTTATGGGCATCCCTTCTCTTTTTCTATTTTCTTTTTCTTTTTATTTTTGACAGATAAAAATAAAGACTTTATTTAAAAGAAAAGGGAAATCACATCACGTATAGGCTATTGTGCTGCCCACGCAACCAAAGAGAAGAAACTGCATCGTATAAAGAACATCCAAAATTACTAAGGTAAAGAAATATCAAAAACAAATCTCCTCCTTGAAAACCCAATTTTATCTAAACAGCCCACTAAAGTATTGGCTGATCTGGACATCTTACATTACATGTTCAATCGAGGTTCACAGACCAAACCTACCAAAAAATGTCCTTGCCTCCATGAATCACAAAAAACAACCACTCACCTAAGCAATAATCATCATGGAATCACCCTTCACGGCTTCACCAACAAACTCAACAAAGAAAGATTCTCTACCTCCAAACCAATGCAAAGAGAAATACGCCTACTTGAGTTGAGTTCACTTCTCCAACAAGACCAGAGATGAAAGAAATGATATCACCATGATGGCTCCAAAAGACCCCATGTTACCCGATGGATTGTACCCCATGTTACCCGATGGATTGTGATGCCTAAGCAAGCACTCGTCAAAGTTTAGCTTGATGGTCCCTTCAACAGGAGGACTCCAGGCTACCATAACCCCTGTATACTTTTTAGGCTGAGAAGAGCAACCCTCTACCCTCCATTCCCAGAAAAAATCTGTATCAAGGGATGTAGTAGCCCAATGAGAAATCATAAATTCTCCTCAAGGATTCTCCTATACCTTTCTCTCAATAAAGCACAAAGAATTGCATGGTCTAACCATCAATGCATAGCTTTAACTCTGGATCCAAGCCCTAGTATTCTACTAGCTGAACATGACTCTAATATCTATTACAACCACTCACCTCACCCGGAAAAAAAACAAATGGCCAAAGCAAAATTGCAATGAAGCAGCAAGTGACTAACCAATCTCCAAACCTTCTTACACATTATACATATTTGGGGAAGAATACCATATAACTTCTCCTTTTTACCAAGGAATGCCATTGGTATTGATTATCTTTAGAAATGAAGGCATTTATTCCATGAGAATGCCAAATGTCCACACCATCTGAATTTGGGGGCTGCAACTTTAGGGAGTTTGATAGTTTTTGGGGTCAGAAGTGGGATGCTCCTGATTAGTTTTTCTGTATAGTTTTGGCTTAGACATACTCATTGTACCATATTACCCTACTGTATAATTTTGGCCCTTGGGCTTTGTTAATATAAAAAATACTTTATTGATAAAAAAAAATGACTACAAGAAATAGTCCAAAAGAAAGATGTGGATGAAAATTTCTGACTTGAATTAGGAATTTAGGCCTCGATGTCCTTCTCCTTGGGATCTAGGACAACATTTCGAAGGTGCTCACACAATTTGAAATCACAACAAAATGGAAAATCACTAGGAAGTCCATGATATAACCAAGAAATTACCTCAACTTTTTTGATCTTTTCTTCAGACAGAAAAAATATATATATAAATAAAAAATTAAAAAAAAGTCGGCAGAAAGAAAAGAATCAGCCCACTGAAGGTTCTTCCAAAATATGTTGTTGAATCCACAACCCAAACCAATACGACTATAGGGTTAGAGATGAGGCCCAGTGGCTAAGATATGTTTTGCAAGGCTGGAGATATAAAGTTTAGCCTGAAGGTTAATGTTCCCACTCTAACTATTATATTACTTACTTTTTATGACCGAAACCCGAAAGATCTTGTTTTATGAGGAGAATCTCCAATGCCATTTATCAAGAAGCATTAAGTTCCTAACCACTATGTTCCCAGTGTCAAAACCTTCATCTTCCCTATTCCGACCCACTTGATCCCATTTCACAAAACAATCTTTCTTCTCCCCACCCCCTTTTCCAAACAAATATGAGAAAACTCTGAATCCTCCAGAGTGTATTTGCTACATTCACCAAAATCAATTTTTAAAAAATGAGGAAATATATAGAAATTTGTAAGAGGTCCATTTTGATAAGAGAAGACCTATTTTTTTATGACCAAAACCCAAAAGATATCTTTTTATGAGGGAAATCTCCAATTCCATTTGCCAAGAAGCATTAAGTTCCTAACCACTGTGTTCCTAGTGTCAAAACCTTCATATTCCGGCCTACTTGATCCCATTTCACAAAACGGTCTTTCTTCTCCCAGTCCCCACCCCCTTTCCAAACAAAAAAGAGAAATCTATGAATCTTCTTGAGTCTATTTCATACATTCACCAAAATCATTTAAAAAATGAGGAAATATATAGTAATTTGTACGAGGCCCAATTTGATAAGAGTAGCATTCTCAAAGAAGTGTAAATCCTTTTCCACCTGGGAGGCTTCTTATCCACATTCTTCACAAATATTGACTTTTATTGGTATCCCTCAAATGCATTCCCAAACACTCAATAGCCACTTCATAACTTTATATTAGAATAAGATTTCAAAGTAACATGTTCAACATTGATCCATGTAATGCTACATTCAAGCTATCAAGTATCGGTCCATATCCGTCCAAACTGGCTAATCCATACCAGTATCCATGGTTTAAAATACCGTGTCGATACGGTCGATACGCATCGTGTATCGACCGATATGGCACAATACGCAACATTACGATACGATACGTATCTTTTTACAGTGTATCGGTCGATACATTATCGATACAGTCGATATATTGTCGATACAGTCTCGATACGCTCGATATTGCCTCAATACGCTACATATTGATAAAAAAAAAAGACAATGAAAACTAAATAAGAATCAAAAAAAGGAAAAGAATAAAAACACAAATAAAAACCCTTAAATTACTAACCTAATTTCAAAAAATAACAAAGAAAAAGAAAATGAAAGAGCAAGAGAGAGAGAACATTTGTTTGATTGGGCTAATATTTTTTTTCTTATCCTTCTCCTTATCGCTCTTCTTCTCCTTTCATTTGCTATTTTCCTTCTCTAAAGATTGTTGAATAAGAAGGCTTTTTGCTTGAAATATGCATCTATATGTAATAAAAGTTGTTATTTTTTGTTCTAAGATATTCCTAATGGATTTTGAATTCATTTGTTGATGTTTGAAAGTATCTTTCTATGTATTAAATTATGATTACATCCTGTTACTTATAGGAACTGATCCCACTAAATACGTATGATTTTCTTTATGTTTTATTAGTGTATTTGATATGTTAAGACTTTACACTTATTGAAGTTTTTTAAGTTTTCATGTTCCTGTGCGTGGAGCGGTCGATTTTCATGTTAATATATATTATAGGTGTCAATGTATCATATCAAAAACGTGTTAATTTATCATATCTTTACCTTATCTTTGCATAAACGTAGGTCTTGTTTTATGTATCCCTCATTTTCCTAGCGTATCCACCGTATTTGTGACTTTTACAGCGTATCCATGCATATCCGATACAATACTCAGTAACTCAATACGTATCCATTTTCGAGCTGACTGATACGCTACCTCGATACGAGATTTTGAACCATGCCAGTATCATCCAATACTGGACTGGGTCAAGGAGGCAACCCAAAAGGTTCAAAAATCTCTATGTACAAGCCAGTATATGCTGTATTGATCCAGGACCAGTATGACTGTACATACCAGTCAACATACACTTGTCTTCATTCAAATGAAATCGAATGCCATTTTCGTGAATGAAATCGAATGCCATTTTCGACTTCCCAAGCTCAAATCTTCGTTGTGTCAGGTCAATTTTGTGAAACTTTCAAACCCTTCACATATTTGGCATACTCCCTTATGTTGGCACTTTCAATGTGATTCATTGCCTGACAGTGCTGGATCTGATTGACACACATTTCTCTCCTAACAGAAAATCTCCCATTTTTGTTCAATTTAAAGCTAATATTTAGGCAAAACTAGTTAATATTGACATGATTTAACAAGTTCTGCTTGGTAAAGACAGAAAACCATGGTCTTTGGTAATTTTTAGGATCCATGCATGTGGGTTTTGTTTTTTTTATTTTATTTTTTGGGTACAAAGTTTGAAAGCAACCTTTATTTCACATGATTTGAACTTGTTTTCATGTACTAATAAAATTTGGAAGTGGGTTTGGGGTTAGGGCTTCGTAATTTTTGGATCAATTTTTATTATTTTAAAATTCAAAAAATACAATTTATTATCAAAAATTTGACAGAAATGGTTATAAAATGTGACACAAGGGAGCTTAAAATATGTAATATGTACATATTTTAAATTTGTACCGAAAAAAAATGTATATGTTAAGATGCATGGATTTGATCCAAATCCATGCATCAATTTTTGGTGTTTCATTAGTTGTTTTTATATTTCTAAAATACACTTTTTTTTTTATAGTTTCTAAAATACACATTCTACTACTAAATATATTTAAAATGTATAAAAAAAAAGTTTCAAAGTGCTTCATGTCAAAAATGTATGTTTCCCTACTTACTTTTATAGTCCACTATTCTTCATTGTTTTTTTTTTTTTCCCACGTATATCATTCTTTATTTGGCTTGATGGATAGAGTATTTTTGTACTTTGATAGGTCAATGATATTGCAATAATTATATCCTTGATGATTCATGAAAAATTATGCATTCTTCAGTCTTGTATGACTGTGTAAAGTATAATTTCATTTTTTATAACACCAACTTTATGAAGAATCAGAAAAGAAAATTACAACCTAGAACCCCAAGAAAACCAATCTCACCTCATGGGGACAGAAAATACAAGACTAGCAAAGTAAATGAATATGTAAAAAAATATATAATAATAAAAAAAGAAACAAACAATCACCATAAAAACAGCTAAGAAACTAACTCAATTCCTCCTCCAAAAGCTGCATTGCCAAACATCATTACCCTCCTATACGCTCCCTCTTCACTAAACCATCCGCCATACCATTTGTGATCCACCAGAATGAGGTATTCATTGGTGTAAAAAATATAGCCCTTATAATGGCACAACTTGATCTCCAAGTTCCAATTGATCCACCTTTTGCTCATTAAATGATAGATTTTGGATCCCTTTCCACTGTCAAATTTAACCCAATCATTGTGTATTTGTGTGCAAAGTACAAACAGCGCAGCATTGGACCAATCAATGCATGTAACACTTGCTTTTTATTTATCTAAGAATCTCTTTAGGAATTGAAGGTCATACATTTCATTTTTTTTTCAAGATTTTCTGGTATTCTCAAAGGGAAAAAAAAAATTAGCGTTTTTGCTGAATCAAACCAGTCCAATAGAGTCCGGATGGTACAGGCCTGGACTGGCTGGTACATAACGGGACCAGTGGCTATTGGTAAATCCCTGGTACTGGTCCTTAAAGCCATGCACAAACCTACTGTTATATAATACTATTTTTTACGAAAAATCCTCACCATTCTCTCCTTCCAAATATCTGAGTAAAGGGAAATAAAAGCATCTTCTACAAGGCAAATCCCTAGAACTCCAAGGAAGTCATCTTGGGAGAAAATGGAAGAGAGATCGGAAAAGAAGCTTTCTATTTGGAAATCGAAGTATTTTTCAAAAGGGGGCAAATTGGCATTGATACGAAGCTCATTATCTAATATGCGAACTTATTTCTTATCTATATTTAAGATCCCAAAGTCATAGGCTTGTAGATTGGAGAAGCTGAAAAGACAGTTTTTGTGGAGGGGAAAAGGTGAGGAGCACAAATACCATTTAGCAAGATGGGCAGAAGTATGCAGACCTAAAGAGTTTGGTAGACTCGACATAAGAAGATTATCAGATTTTAATGAAGCTCTTATGGGGAAATAGTTATGGATATTCAGAACCGAGAGGAACAGTTTATGGAGAAGGGTAATGGCAGTAAAATACGGAAGTTAGGAAGGAGATTGGCTAACCGGCATGGCTAACAGGACGTATGGTATGAGTCTTTGGAAAGCCATCTCTCAGCTATCATCGAAGTTTGTGGAGGGTACTCGGATTGATGACTTGTCGGTAAAATCTTACTATAACTGGTTGTTCCACAATTCCCACTCATGATGTGGCAAGATCTCTTTGGCTGCCGGATGTCCCATCTAAAGTTTAGTTTTTTATGCGGACGTTGGCAAAGGATAAAGTCTTTACAGTGAATCTTTTTATCCCATAAATTATTTGCATTGGTCACCGTCTGATCAAATGGTCTCCAAGTCTAATGTAATTTTTTGAGGAAGTCAGCTAGGAAGATCTTTTTCCTTGAAGAAGGAAGAGATAATCTATGGTGTCAGAATCCTTATTGGTAAGAGTTCCATATTCTCAGCCTTGTATCTGTTGTCTATGCTATCGCTTTTCATGGTGCTTGTAGAGTTATCCTCTATTCAATTGTAAAGTTTTTTTTCTCTTTACGTAATAAGGAAGAAATATCAGTAAGCAAAAGAAAGTTACAAGCTCGTGTACAAAATTACAAATAGCCTAGAAATCCAACCTTAGGAAATGAATCATGATCCACCTACAAAAACTCAGCAGATAGCGTAGACAAACGAAAAAAACGTGAAGAGTGATTTTTGACATCTAAACAGATCGTGCTCCTAATCTTCAAAATAGCCCAGCAGATAAAAAGAGGCTAAGGTTCCGCAATAGAGAATATCTTCCTGACTTTTATTCTCAAACAATTTAGAGAACTAGAGAGTGATTGGCATAGTGCCAGTCACTCCAAACTTTTCCAAGAAACATTCTTACATTTCTATAGCAAACTAGCGATATCAAAAAAGGTGATCTGTAGAATTAGAACACGAAAGCTTTTTGCACATGAAGCACCATATGAGATGCAATAATTAACTATCATTACAACTATAATATTTTTGATCGAAAAAAAAAAAAATATATATATATATATATATATATAAATATATATATATATATATAAGTGA
>JAUPMG010000009.1:7476675-7496643 GCA_031762675.1 Pachysandra terminalis
AGGCTGGGGTAGAGCTAGGAGTAGAGGAGGAGGCCCCTGTAGATGATGCCCCTCTAGAGGAGGCAGGAGGGGCTATAAGAGAGCAGGCCGGACCACCTAGGTCTCCAGTAAGGGAGGACATACCTGCATATGAGACAGGACCATCTGTGGTTCCTGAGGATGCTGAGGGGAGGGACCCTGATGTAGACTACATGGACTATACTGGTATTCCTGACATGCATATGGGCCAGGAGCCTTCCTACCATATGTCATATCAGGAGTACATATACCTCAAGGATTCTATTGACCACCTCCGGGGTGATATGTCAGACCTACAAAGGGAGGTTAGGGTCACACAGGACCTCCAGAGACATACCCATGCCATGATGTCACATATGAAAAACCTAGAGAGGGAGGTGAGAGTGACCCAGGATTTGTAGAGGCAGACACAACAGATGATGGAGCAGTTCCTTAGGCAGGGATTTTTCGGCCAGGATCCACCACCTCCATCACCGTTTTGTGTCTCATTCAGGTGATATATCTCTTTTTGTTATAGGGTTAGTTTGTCTTTTGTTATTTGATTTGCTTTATTTTGTTTAGGATTTATAGGATTTCTTTTTATTTGTCTTTTGTTATTTTTATAGGATTTTATTTTATTTAGTTTCTTTGCATTTTTCTCTTATTTATTGTTTAGTTATTTTCATGTTCCTTTGCTACTGTTTTGGGTTGTTATAAGGAACTTCTGCAGTTTTACGATCTATCGCAACTGGGTTGCGATCAAGCGCATTACGATCGAGCGCACCCCATGTGTGATGGATCGCATTTTCACATATCTGTAGATTTTGGTCTGTAATCAGTATTTCCAGTACTAGTTGACTTTCAATGCTTATATATGATGTTCCTTTGAGTTCAATGAGTTTATATTTGGTCTTCATGACATTGAATTCTTAGGAATACCATACATTCTATATGTTTGTGGGTAAGATTCTGTAAACCCTCACGAGACTTCACTTGTCCTCTAGGGCATCCTAGGGGTTTAAAAAGGCTTATTGCATATACTAAATGCAATCGTAGATCCCAACGAAACGAGGATATAGTTAGATTTATTTTTTCTGTTTTATTAGATGCTTTGATATTTTGTTGAGTGTGTATAGGAATAAAAAGAAGACGAGGACATCACAGGGCGGACTTCTTTTGGACTTCCGGCTTCCTTTCATCTTGACCTTGCAGCTCCATCAGGTTGTACTGTTATTTCTTTTCATTTACCTTTGCTTTTATTGTCTACATTGGGGACAATGTAAGATTTAGGTTTAGGGGTGTGTGTGAAAGAAAGATAGTTATTATTAGGCATATGCATACTTTGTCACATACTTTGCCATATTTTGCCATATTTGCTACATTTGAAAAATCTGAAAATTCTGAAAATTTTAAATTTTGGTTGAAAATATCACTTTAGGAATCACTTTTTGACTTTATGGTTGTGTATAAAATCACTAGGGAAAGATTCTAAGTCACATAGGGATTTAGAATTGAATTTTAGTTTTATCCTATGATAATACTCTGCTTTAGCTTGCATGATCACAATTACACTAGAACATGGATTACGAATACATGCGAATGTAGTTTTAGATAACTTCATAGGCTTTGATTTTGTAAGTTCAAGAATTAGATTGCTCTTGCTCTAGTGATATAAATGTCTCTTATAAAAAAAAGAATCAACCATATTTATAATTCACTAAGTAACCGGGCCTCTTTGCCTCATAAAGCATTAAGTGTTCGCGTAAAAATGTGGAAAGTTTATGTTGGTTGATAAAAGAAAGAAAAAAAAATTATTAAGCATGTAATGACTAGTCTGGCTTAGTACCCTATTGGACTTGAGTGATTAGATCCTTTGGGGTGCTTGTCACCTAATGACCTGAACCAAATGGTACGGGATCATTGATTGAAAGCTTGCTAAAGGGTTCCTTAGGCAGCTGAATGAGAGCTAGACATTGCACATGTCACGTGTATTGCATACAAAAATAGATGAATAATTAAAAATAATAATTAGAGCATGAGTAGTTTATTTTGAGAACTTATTTAATCTTTGCATATTTAGTTTGACATGACTATTTAGCATTTATTTCATGTTTTGTGTTCTCACTTTCACTTGCATGTATTAATTTGCTTAGGTATAGGTATTTGAATATGATAGGATTAAAGTCTAGCTTTAGATATATGGTGGAGTCTAAGAATCAATTTTTAGGGATTTAGATTCAAGTCATTGAGTTAACTTTTGATTTCCTATTTGCTGATATGATCATCTGAGTTTGAAATTTCTTATGGCAATTATGATGGATGAGTTTTAATGAAGGCATTAGTTTAATTGTTCCTTTGCTCGAGGACTAGCAAAGTGTAGGTTTTGGGGTGTGATAAGTGTATATCACTTATACTTTTGGACCTATTACTGCTATTTCTTAGTCTTACAGTTATGTTACTGTGAATGAATTAATGTGTGTTTGCTGTTTTGCATGTCTGACAAAGATGAGGAGATGGATCAAGCTTCAAGGCTCGTGAGTGGGGATGATTAAAGTCCAATTCCAAGCCCAATTACACCTTGAAGCCCATAGAGGAAATCCACAGTGGAAGCCCAAGTGAAGCCCAAGGATCAAGTCAAGTGAAGCCCAGAACCAATTCAGTCGATCGATCGCACTAGGATCAATCGTACTGCGATCGAGCGAATATGTGGGATCGATCGCAGATACAGTGCGATCGAGCACACACGCACAGTAACAGTTGCATGTATGGTTCGGAGTTTTAGTCCGTTTGTGATTTTTCTTCTAATTCTTTTGGATAATTATTAGATTAGGAAACATGTATTATAAGAATATTAGTGGGTCGTATAGATGATCATGAAACGATTAATAGTTTGAATTGGATTGGGAATTGTGTGTTCTTGCCGTGTTCATACTGTTCTTCATGTTCGTGTTTGCTGGGGCGTATGCTGTGCGTGGGGACGATTTTTTACAACCTTGTTGAAAATTAGATGCCCATGAGTAGCTAAACTCCCTTGTAGAGTATTGATGTAACTTCTAACCTTATTGTTATTGTTTAATTTCATGGGTTTTTAATCTCTTTAATTCACTGTTTGTTGATTGCATAATTAAGAGGATTCCTTGAATCAGATTTTATTGATTAATAATCAAGCCTAATTGAATGATTGGCCATTAGTTTTGTTAGGATTGAACCCAAAGTGTTCATATTTTCTGTGATTATAGGAATACTTATTATGCAATAGTGCCTAATGACATGATGAGTATGATAGGATTTGATAAGCCATGCCAAGGGAAGACGGGTTGTAGTACAAGTAGATTAGTTAGTGTAGGTAGGCATGCCGTGCCAACCGGAGATGGGTTATACTTATCCCATATGATAGTGTAGTTTATGCGCAAGAATTTGATAGCGTATGCCTAGAGAAATCGAAAGATAGGCTATGCTTATTCTTAGCATAATACATTTTTTGGATGTTGTGTGTGCTTGTAGCCACACAAATCTGTTTTAAGACAGTGAATTAATACCTAGCAATTCATGAGATTGCCATAATCAAAAGGGTTAGAGGGATCATCAACATTGTTCATTTTCTTATCGATTTAATCCACATACTTTAGTTTAAGTTAGTTACTTTGATTTTTAGAAATAGATTATAAAAATTCGTTTTCTTTGTCTAATTAATTTACTTAGATTTAATCTGGTAATTTAACAAACTAAACTCATTCAATCCTTGAGGTTCGACACCTTCAAAATAGCCCTATCCTACAAGGATTCATCCTATTGCGAGTGGTTAATTATTATTGACACATCAACGATTAGAAAAGGACACCAAAAGAACAAAAACAGAAATCACCAACTATTTTTTTTTTTATTTCAAAGTCAAATGCTTCTAGTAATGAGAAACATAGAGTATTTACAATGAATACAAGCAAACAAATGAGTCCCAAAAAATTTAACACAACACCCTGATAACTCCTCAGACAATGTAGCAGTAGAGTGGAGAGATATGAGCATGGAGAAGAACAATATCCACAAGCATCGCAGCATTTGGCAAGATCCTAAGAGCAACATCACAAGAACCGCATCTGCATCCCATGACTCGCCAATCAACAACAGTGAGCATGTAGTGGGAAGAGGTGTAGTGACGCTCACCTCAATCTTGCTTCTGGGGGTGAAATGGGGGAATTCCCTTTCCAATTCATCTGAATCATTCCCTTTGCAAATTTTACCAAGGTCTGCAAGTCAAATTAACAGCAACATATAATAAATCAATGAACATCAATGAGCACCATAGATGATAGAACTAATACTCATTAACTCAAGGCAACCTTCAAAGTATAAAGTCAAAGATGAATCCTCAGACAATGGGACATGTGAGTTTGGAAGTGAGCATAAAGAACAATCGTAGCGTGGAGAAGAGCAGCATCCACAAGAACCGCATCTGCATCACATGACTCGCCAATCAACAACATTGAGCATCTGCATCACATGACTCGCCAAGATCTGCAAGTCCAATTAACAGCAACATATAATAAATCAGTGAACATCAATTAGCACCATAGGTGGTAAAACTGATCCTAATTAACTCAAGGCAAGCTTAAAAGTAATAGGTCAAAACAGACCACCATTAAGAGTTAGACTTAAAAGCCTTCTCTAATATTACGTTTCGCTCTAAGTTAGAGGGCTGCAACACCAACTGAGCTATCAATGTATCACGGAAGAGCCGAATATTACGCTGTAACATTAAAGGAAAACATATATCTTCAGTTCAAATTGCTAGCTTATACTGTGAATAACAATAAGGATTTAAAAAAGATAATACTAACCTGTGCAAAATGTTGGGTCAAACAAGTTCCATCCCAGTACTCCATAAACTTGATCATGAAAACACCACAATCAAGGCTACATTGACATTTTAAAACTATTAATACATATCTCAACGGTTCTTCCATCTACAAAAATATTGATACTTACTGGTTTTCTTGATGTGGGACATCAACATGGGACACTTCCCATGAAGAAATGCCAAGCGATTGACCAAGGTTCACGTCTTGTAAGATACAATCGAAACCACGAACCTACATGGTTGTTTGAGGAGAATGAAGATTATAAGTCATAACTGTAAACACAAAAATAAGTGGACAAATAGTAAAGCAAACAAAAAACAAAAATCAGACAAACCAATGTTTTTATGGCTCTCATTTGAAGAATCGTCCCTCCATGTGCCATAGGATCAAGAATCTCTACCCTGTGTGCTTCCAAGTTCAATACAAAGAGAAACCAATGGTTCTCAAACAAACTGGTTGAAAGATCTGTTTACGAAACAAAATAAAAAAAGAAATAATGTAGCCCACATAAAGTAATGAAGCAAGTACGTACCAAACGACAACCAAGTAAATTATAACCCATCATTTGCTCATCATAATAACATTTGAGCTACTCTAGTCCAATATATTTTCCAAGTAAAATCATATTCTGTAAATGTACAAAGAAAGACATAAATTAGTCATTTTCTTTGATACATATATTTAAAAAAATTGTACACACTCTTACGCTAACATAGCTGGGGAAGAAGTGCTTAGTAATTGGTCCTCCATTCACTCTTTGCACATCTATGAAGTGATATTGCATTCACAACCTGCACGCAATTCAAGGGAAACGTAAATGTCAATTAATGGCAAATTACATTAATTGACAGTACTTATTACTCATTAAAGTAAACCATACCATACTATTGATCGCGTCACCATCCAGCAAGCATGATATCTTTCTCTGCATCAGATGAATTGATGTCAACTTAAGTACAATTTCACTGTACAAATCGTAAATTCATCAAATTAAATAAATGGTAGCTATTAATTCAGGAGTAAAGTGGTGCTGAATTCTAATTTAAAGTTTATATAACAGTATATTAACAATTTTCCTACCATGCATCGCCATTGTTTTTAAGATACATAACCATCTTTCCTTCTTCTTTCGTCAATACCTTGAATCTTTGTTTTCGTATGAAGGGTTCCCGTGGCTTCTGGACACAATGTTTGATGTGGCTTTTTCTTGCCAAAAGTCAACCGATGCTCTCTGGACAAACGACCACATTCCAATAACGCACGTTTTCAGGCCTAACAGCACCTTTGCGTGTACTGCATTCGTCTGATGGTCTGACATCACATGATACATCCCCTTGGGGGGTGGAGGAAACCAAATCAGCTGCGGTAATAAATAATTATCTTTAGGGAGCCAGATCTTGAATATAAAAATATGAGTAGCATTGTGTATCTTCATTTACTGGTGGATCTGAGGTTTCACCATTTCTCGGTAGGTGACCCATGCATTTGTCCAAGATTGTCATCACCCACAAAGGTATTGAATTCCTCTGACGAGCTGACATCACAAGCTGCATCCCCTTTGGGGGTCGAGGGAAGCAAATCAGCTGCATAAACAAGCTTTTTTTAGGGAGGCAGAGAGGTCTTGAATGTCAAAGTCACAACAAACAAAATGTAGCTTCATTTGATGCTGGATCCAAGGTTTCGGGTTTCCTCATTATCTGGTGCATTTCTTTCTGAGTTGAATGCTTATAGGTACCCCTACCATCAATGTAAGTTTTAAGGGACTCGTATTCGTCTTGGATTTTCTTGGTATACTTCATAATGTTCGCCAGATGAGCTTGCACAACCTGCACAACGGTTTCTTGGTATACTTAGTTTACATGTTTCTAAAATTAGAATGGGTAGTTTGGAATGAGTGCTTGCGCTATAGTGCCCAACCACTACTTTTCAAAAAGTATAATCATTTTTATGACGTTTAAAAAAGCAAAACTGAATTTTATATACTTAGAAAAGGGCCCACTAAAACTCAATTCTCCCTTTATGGTGTTTCAAATGAAATGCATGAAATACTCACGGGATCAACATCATTGAGGAATGGACCAAGGTTGATACCATCTACATCCACATTCTCAATGGGATATTCAACATGGGGGGCACCATTTCTCCTTGAAATGATCTGCAATTCGTCCAATTTAGAATAGGTTTGAAGGTGTTTCTAAAACATAAGGTCTCATAACAATATAACATTGCCACGAGAATAGCTTACTTGACCAAGTTCGTATCCTCCCAAGCACTTCTCCTTCTCTCTACTTCTAACTGCCTCGTCCGTCCAAAACGCCATGCATGGTGTAACCACTCGATCATAATAAAGCATTTGTATAAAAAACAAGAAGACTTAGAATGCAAATGTGTCTCTAACTAAAAATAGTAACAAATTCCATCATATAAGTTAATAGTACCTGTAAGAAGAGCAAGCAACCATTGACGCCTTTTTTTTTCCACCCTGGAACTCTTTCACGTGGACCAAGAGTTTATCTAACAAAACGTTACCCCAACTATACTCCCCGATTTTTTACAACCACTAACAAAGAAAGAAAATCTGAACTTACATCGAGAGAACTCGATGGACAAACAATACTAACATATAGCGAAATGGACAAAACATCTTAAGAAATTATCATCAAACAACGGTTTCTTCAATCTCTCTTCCAAAAATTTAAGACTTATACTACCATTCGTTACTTCAAAACTATTGTACAAGTCAGCTAACTCGAAAGTCTGACCGCCTGATGTGTCGACATCTAAACCATGGGACGACAATCCCATGATAAACTCAACATCACTAGGATCAAATATAATTACTTTGTTTGACCCAAAGGTAATGTGCTTCCCTATTGTATCTACCCTCTCAACCAACCATAAGCATAATGACCTATGCAGCATAGTATATTGTAGGCTTAACAGCCCACCAAATCCTATGCTACATATCAAATCTCTTTGGGTCTCATTTAAATTTAAATCTTGTACCAACTTAACAAATCGATCGGGAGAGCATCTCGAAGATATAACAACCTACAAATAAACAAGAACGAAATCAAATATTAGGCAGCATATACACAAAGCTACATCAGTAATAAAATTTATTATAATGGAGCGTACCTACCTTTACAAACAAAGAAAATTAAATAAATTAAAACACTTTAACTTGTTTGTGTTTCCTGTTAGAGGCACGTTTGGGGTCCACTCTAACATGAGCCTACTTCTCAACAACGGCCATCTTAACATATCTCTCATTCTTTTCAGCAGGTAAACTTTTCTAAGACAAACTTGTCTGGTGTGTAATCTGAATCAAACAACAACAAAAAAGTTTGTTATAACGTTCAATAATTATTTACGTAATAAATTTTTTTGATGAAAGCAGAACTAACATTTGACAAACTATTTCCAAGTCTTGATCCCTTATTATCTTCCATGTGTTGTTTCACGAAATCTTGGCTGCATTAACACAAGGTAAAACAATAGTCATTGAACAAGAACCTAAGCATGCCATTAATTTAAAAAAACTTTATACCCTAATAAAGTTACTTGTATAAAATCCAAGCATTTGAATTTATAGCCTTCTACGAATTCTTCAAAGTACTAGCATCTGTCGATGAATCTTTTGACTTTGATACCTTTTTAACCATTGTATTTTATAATGTTGCAAAAAAAAAAGGATGAGAACGAGAGAGGAAAATATCATTAATAACATAGTAGAATTTACCATCGAGAAAAACAAGCCACATTATGACACACGGAACATGAATCCAAGCTAACCAAGTCAGCACATCAATCGCCGAGTATCAGTTTGGCGCGCCTAGTGGGCTTCGGTGTGCTGAATAGGTCACCAATAATGAACCCCCTGATTTTGTCGCCGAGTCTCAGTTCGGTCCGCCAAGCTGGTCGCCGAGGCAGGCTTCGGTGCACCGAGATGGTAGCCGAAGACCTCGTCGAGCCTGGTTGTTTAGCCCTAAATTCTGATGTCATATGTTTGATACACATTTACATTGTTTACAATTCAGATTGATGCTATACACACTCAAACTCAGTTGATATGCATTTCGTCCTTGTGACTTAGTTCTATGTGTTGTTAAATCACTATATATAATGATGTAGGGAATAAACCCTTTAGTTAGTCACAATGTACCTTGCACATAACCTATGATTGATCTAATTATATCAAGTATGATGTTATATTGAGTTCAAGTGCGACTGTTCTTATGTGTGCTTCTTCATGGATCTGTTTCCATGTGTTGATGAAATATGAATGTTGGCTTGGGATGATTAATATACTTCTAGTTGATGATACATCTGATGCATCAAATGTGATTGCATAGTTAATATTAAATGATTGTTTCTCAATGAACCCACTATGTATTTCACATCTATGATTTGTATTACATGTGAGATGGATGATTTACACACTTATTTGTTGTTATTACACCTTGTACACTATGATTAGCTAGCGTGCACCTCTCCACTTGCACAACATTGACTCGAGACCATAGCTTGGTCAAAGAGAAATACCCTGTTTTCCGTGACCACACGGTTGAGTCTCGTGAGTTAATAAGAGCGATGTGATGTAAATTCCACATCTAGTGAGGAGACTGGCAATGGCGAGTTGTGGGATTAGCTACCCCAACAAACTCACTCATTGCCCAAGGGCATTCACCCAAGGATCCGCACGTTGGTGTAAGCTTGGATGGAATATTAGAGAGAGACCTCTGTAATATGTCAAGTGTCATGATTTTCTGAGGGATCCGCATGTTGGTGTAAGCCTCGGTACTTACCATTGATAAAAAATAAGTGGGGGGATTGTGCCGCCTTGGTTGAAAACCCATAAAACTATGTTGTGCGCATAGAATAGTCCTATCCCATAGACCGTTAATACAGGGGGATGAATTCACGTTGGTGGGACATCCTGGAGCGAATTCAGGTTGCTGGGACACCCTGGATAGAGATTGGATCAAGATGAAACATGCCATCTTTACATACTGACAGATTACATTTGCATTGCATACTAGACTGTTTGTTAGCTTACCTTGGTGATTAGTGTAAGTAGGTGCACAGCATGCATAATTAATACTTGACCACATGCATTTCATTTCATTATGATCTCTTTATTCTGTGGACTGGATATAAGGAGTATTGTCTTGAATCTAAGTTAATCGTGCACATTTATGAAGTTATTTACTTACTGGCTAGTGTAGCTCATGCTTTCTATCAAACAACTTTCAGGATCTTTAGTCGAGTTGACAACTGAGGAGATTGAAGTCTAGAAGGATCTTTCGGTTTGTTGAGCTTGGTCACGATGAGAGAGAACTTGGTTTGGGTACCGCACTCTGATAGAACTTTAGTGTTAATCTAGATTTAGACCTTTTTCTCTTTTTGAATTTATCAGTTTTAGATTTTGTTATTTTAGTTACTTATATCTTACTAGAACTATAATTATCTTCCGTTTATGTTTTGACCATTGTAATCCACTCCCGTAGAAATATGGGGTGAGAATTGCGAATAAATTAGAAATCTCATAAATTGGGATTTTCTGGTTGGTTCGTGACACATGATTACATCCCAAAAATCACCAATGGTTGGATTAGAAGTATCTTCATCAATATCGATTAGATCATATTGTGGATTTTGAGAGAAGTCACCACCCAGATGGGAGAATATATTTTCCCTCTGAGAAGATGTCATAGACATATCATCCTTATGGGATTGAGAAGGAGTGGAAAAAGAAGACATGAATTTGTCTTTAATAATTTCCATGCATTGCACCATGAGCTTAGTGTTAGTGATCAGTGGGAATTCAATTTTTAAATTGGATTTAATAATTTCAAAAGGATTGAGTGAGACAAATTGCTCACTGGGAATATCCATTTAGGATAAACAGTCTGAATTGATTGAGGGTACAAAACTTGAAAAACCAATTATGTTTGTGATTAAGACTGTTTATTAATTTTTGTAGGAACAATTTTTTGTTTGGGCCTAATGGGCCTAAACTAATCATTGATTGACTCTTTCAAGAAGCAGTTATACCCTTCGTAATTAATAGAAGTTCTTAATTTGATAGCCAAAGAAATCTAAAAGTTGGATTTGATTCCGGAGGGCTAAACCCAAGGTTTTAAATAATTGAAATTTCGACGATTTTGAGTAGAGGTTTAACGTAATTGAAATTTGGACAAGTTTTTTATTTGTTTGTTTGTACAGTGTGGTATACATAAAGTTAGGAATGTGGTCCTCAGCCCGACTTATGGCCTGAGATTATCACCTATAAGCTTCTCAACTTCAGTTGTGATCTCTCGGCTAATAGACGCCCTTTGTTTCTGTATACTATATTTTGAGTATATATGTTGTCTAGATTCTACTGTTTAATAACCTTTTCTACTTTGCATATTATTTAGACATAAGGTATTAGTTAGCTAGAATGTCTTAAACATCAACCAAAGTCAAAATGGCTCAGACTTTTTAGTCTGCCTCTAAGTTAATAAAAAATTCGAAATTACTTGAATTTAAATGTTCAGCATCAACTGAACAAATGGACCATCCCTAAGGTCCAACAAAAGACCATAAATAGGTCTAAATGGTTTGATATAAATCCTCACATGGCAATCAAATCCATGGAGCAGACATTAAGACTGAACTCCCAGGATAAGATTATTAAATTACTGGATCCCTAGGATTTATATTCTCATCTTAAGAATTATAAATTCATTCATATAGGTTTAATCCAAGTGCCTTTTAAACCTCTAACTCTTTTAGGCATGAATGCATATCTTCAGGCAACTCTTAGAGATCCAGATATCTTGATTATAGATCATCCCTTATAGGTGCAATTGAGATCAATCTTTTCCACGGTCCGGTATACTTCAATGTATATCCAAACCTCAGTTTATCATTAACTGATCATAATCTGTTTGAAGCAGTTAGTCTTAGATTCCAAACTAAAAGATACAACTTCTTTCCTAGATCCGAAACTGTTGCTATTATTTATAGAATTTATTATAAAATCATGAATACTATGGCTCCAAACATTAAAAAATCTCCCAGTCCACATGGACTAACTGTCTTAATTGAGACTAATCTTGCTTCCAAAACTAGCATTGCTACACCTAGAATGTTAAGTTGGGATGAGATTGAATTCCCGGAGTCTTGGAGCATACCTAACGTTGTTCCTTCTATTCCAATAATTCACCATAATATTGATTCAATCATCCAAAGCATTGATGGAGATGTTATCCTCAATTTTAGGAAACCATCACTTGATCTTCCCAGATCATCTTCATCTAAAAGTTGAAAAACGCCTTACCAGGTATCTTTTCCCTCCACTTCACGAAACTTTATATCAGAGATTCCTCTTTAGAACAAGCTTCCAAAGAAGAAGATAACCCCATCAATATTGAAGGCATTCAGTTGTCTAACCAACAAATCCCTCACGTACAATAATAAAAATAGGGAATCCCCTACTGCTTCTGAAATGCATTTTCACCGATAAACTGTTTTTATGGATTTTTCAACTGGTTCAAAAAACAAAATCCTTATTAGTCAAGAATTTTACCTTCCCATATATCAAGGATTTCAGGATTGGTATTTAAAAAATCATGATAAAACTCAACTTTTACATTTTAAAAATGCCTTTTACAAATATTTAGAAACCCATCAAACCATCTTACCTTTTGTTAAATGGTTTTACCTAACTCAGATAGTCCCTACCATATTTTATTTGGAAGAATTCCAAAAGAAATGGACTACTGTGGATGATAGAACTATCCATGCTATTCATCCTCCACTTTATCCTTTAGAATTAGCCAATTATGCTTCCACTTCAAAACATACTCCTAGTGTGGAAACCATTGCTTATATTCAAGTTGGATCAGTCATAAAAACAAATACTATCCCCCATTTGTCAGATTTACACCTTATCTATAAGCAGAATAATTATACTTTCCTTTTCCTGCAAACTATAGGAACCCAAAGAGGTTGTATCGAGACCAATATTGAGGACATTATCTCTATTCTCAATCAAAAGACACTCTCTAATCGGCTCAAACCTCTTAAGATTCCTCCCATCAAACCTCCAATTGAGGTTGCTGGACTTAAATTATCCAATAAGAATGAAGATTTTATAAATCTTTTAACTCAAAAAATTCAAGGATTAAACTTACATGTTTTATTCCATCATGATTCTGACCCTGAGTTAGATTCAGAATTCTCCCCCAAAAAATTGGCTGAAATTGAAACTAATTTTATTGAATCTAATTCTCATTCTCAGCTTAATTAAATCAATTTTACTAGAAACAATCCTAAAACCACTTTTGCTGGTCCTACTTGGAATTATTATCCCAGATCCACACCTCTAGATATTCTGTTTGAAGAGGATTTCTTTCATATTCAGAAATGCTATAAAGGGAATTGAACATAGATAATATGTCCGAATACCAAATTTTCGAGCTTATACATCAAATGCTTATGTACAACACTGTTTGTACACAGCATCAAAATACTGACCCAAAAATTGCAAAGTTCATTGTTTGTGGCTTCACGGGTCAACTCAAAGGTTTGTGGGATAATATTTTCACTGAAGCACAAAGGCAGAAAATTCTTCATGCCACTAAAATTGTTAAAAATGAGCACAATTAAGATGCCCCACAACCTGACTCGGTGTTTACCTTAATGTTAACAATTATTCATCATTTTGTGGGCCCTCAAGATCTTAATTTAGAAAGATCTAGAGAACTTTTACAGAATCTTCGTTGTCCCATTCTAAGTTATTTTAGATGGTACAAGGATGTTTTTTTTTATCAAAAGTCCTTCAACGTAATGATGCTAATGTTGAGCATTGGAAGGCCAAATTTATTGATGGTCTCCCTACCTTTTTTGCTGAAAAAGTTAGGAAAAAACTTAGAAATTTAAATAATTGCCGACTCAGGTCACACAATCTGTGTGATAAAGGGGACGTTATGGCGCTTTGAATGTGTTCTAATTCGTGGATTAGAATAAAATTATAAAATTGTATGGATTTTCTTGTAAATTTTTAAAGTTTTTTATGAAAATATAAAATAGATGAGTTTTATCTTCAAAATAAAGTTAAATTATGTTGATATAAGGTTAAATTGAGCAAATTTTTATACTATGTCCTTTGTATATGTGATTGAGAATTAAAAAAAATTAAAATATTTTATATATAAATTATATATAAATATAGACCTTGGATTACAAGTTATTTTCAAGCTTGACGCTCCCGCACCCGCGCTCTGGCTACCGCTTTCGCTCTCACACCCGTTCTGCGTTCTGATGAGTTAGCTGCTGACACCAGTAACAAGAACAACCGCAGCTCACTTGCTGGCTCCGGTGGCCATTTTTTTCGATTATATAAGAAAAAAGAAATCTCAAGATTTCAACCAGAGCTCGTCACCGTTTTTCATTTCTTATTCAATCCGTTCGCATTCCTCTATTATTTCTTGCAAAACCCTAGTTTGTGATTAGTGTTCTTCATTTCATATCTATCTGTAAATCCTCAAAACCCTAGCTCGTATAACAGGAATCATGCCTCCTCGAGCATCGAACAGGAAGGTTGCCGCAGCAGCGAAGAAATCTTCGCCGTCGGTGAAGGCAAAGAAACCGAATCCAACACCCAAACAAGTGGTGGCTCCTTCGAGTGCTGTTGAAGGAAACGGAGCCTCCGAATCGGTGGTTCAGTTAAGCAAAATGGAGGAAAATAAGGATCTTGGGTCCATGAATAGCACTACGATCGAAGGGCAAGAAACTTTACAAGAATTTGTGAAGTCGAATGAACAAGTTCGAGAAGGCGATGAGGTGAAGGAAATTAAATCAGCTTCTGAGGTTTCGACGGCAAACGAGCGGGAAATTGAGGAGGTGTTACGGCAGAACTCCGATGAGAAGGAAATTAATGATGAGCTGGAAGTTTTGATGACGAAGGTAACTGAAACTGAGGAGGTTTCATCGAGTGGTGATGAGGAGAAGGTTGTGATAAGGGAAGAGGTCTCAGTGACTACTACTGTGATAGTTGAGGAAACAAAGGTTATTGAAGAAGCGGCTGAGGAGAAGAAACCGGACAATCTGTCAGAAAATCCTCCTGGTTCGAGTTTGGAAAATATGGAGGAGCCGAAAGAAGTAACTGCTGAACAGAATGGTAGTGGTGTTGATAACAAGACCGATAGAGTTCCAATGGACGTAGACGAAGGTACCCTTTTTTATCCAATTAAAAGAATTTTTTTTCCCGTTTAGTGTATATCAGCTATTTTTATTTTCCTCATTGAATGTTGGCAATCCTTTAGTTTACTATCTAGAATTATTGAGTGCGCTATAATACATTGTGTATTTGTGGAGCGGAAATGAAGTCACCTGGTTTAGGTTGAACAAATTTTATTTTTTTTTTCGTTTTAATTTCCTTGTGGATTTTTATTGAGAGCTGGTAAATGAAGAATTATTTTGATGATGGCATACTTTCTGTTAATTCTATTAGCATCAGCGTTTGAATGGGAATCTGAATTGTTTGGGGTAGATGGTTATAGAATAGTCAATAATATATAGTGTGGGATTTAGGCTTCCGGTGATATTCTTTTATTCTTAAGTTCTTAGATATTTACTAATTTAGCTGCATGAAAAATGGGATTTAATTTTGAAATGGGAGCGAATAGAGTTTCCTTTTTATTTCATGCTGTTCAACCAAAGCACATGGGAGCTTATGGGAGAAACTGAGTGTGTTTTGAATTTTTAGTGGGAGTAGAGAGGTGGACTGTGATTTCTTTTGTCACGTTCTTGCACATCACCTTAAACATTCAGAATAGCTTGTGAGAGAATTGATTGTTGTTGTATTTGATTTTTCATTGGCCATATAAATCATCATTTGTTATATGAATACGATGGTGAGTGGTGAGTCTGGTGGCTGATCAATATGGCAACTATTCAAAAGTTATCATGTGGCTGATAAAGCAGGTTTAGAACACATACATATCTACGAATTTAACAAAAAAAAAAAAATTGCAGAGAATAATAGTTTGTTGTAAGTATGGGGTGGTATAGTTCACCTCAGGTCAGAGAACAGTTGTGATAAGGTAGCAGCATGATTTTTAGTATTGGCTGAAACCAATATATATTGACTGATATATTCAAGTTTTGTCAAGGGGTGATTCCGAACCTCAGTAATAGTATTTGCCACACATACACAAGATCACTTTTGTTTGTCATGGTATCAGCCATATACCCGATATGTACCAATACATATCGGTTTGCACATGGCCGATGCGTGATCTGATACTGATACTTTAAATCATGGATATCATACAATAGCATATATGAAATATATATATATATATATATATATATATATATATTAATCTATTGAGTTTTTGACAATAATCAATTTTTATTTTTCTCATCGTTGGATTTTTTCGCCAAGTGCTTGTATAATTAAAGTTAAATCAGGAAGCATTTGAAACTTTGACATTTCTAGTTGATAGGTTTTGTTTAGAAAGCAGAAATCGAAAAGGTTGCGAAATTCCCATCTTTATAGTCTATATAGACCAATGTACTTTGAGATTTCAAGTCAAGAATGAAACGAATTAAGTTTTTAGCTGCTTCTGTGCTGATCTCAGACCAAACATCAAAGTTAGGTTTTGTCTGACCCCTTCTCAGTAGACCAACCATTATAGGCCAATTCCTATTGTGCGGACCACTTACCACCATGATCTTGAATCCAGTCTCTTATATACTTGAATGGCTGCTTTCACCTTCTTTCCTAAAAACACAACCATTCTTCTCCGTCTGTACACTTTGGTAAAAAGCACATGGAAACAAGTGACACTGTATTCCACATGCCCGAATGGGAGATCTCATGATAAAATTCTGTAAAACACAAGACTTACCACTGTGATCAGGAAGTTGGCTGCATAGCTTGACAGCAAAAGGTTATAATATATGAATAGGTGACTAATGGGAGTGTGTGTCCATTTAATGACGTAAAAAGCACGTGTGATGAATAAGGTCTTTCTATCAGTAAGATGGTACAAGGAAATGAAAACATTGTTATGAGTAAGCAAGAAATGGTGGTAAGCATTTTATCCCTGTGCTTCAATCCATGAGAAGTAATAATGTGAAAAATTGACTATAGTAACATGTGCCTTCCAAATCTTTCTATCTAGAGAAGGTCGAGTTGATCCCCTATGACAGAGCGCCAAATGATCATTGTGGTTCCACCTCCAAATTCTTTGATCTCAGCCACGAACCTGATATTTGAGTGTATTCATTCCCAAGCTTAGGGATGTGACTAATTAATTTCAGTGCTTATGGTTTGTAATGTATAGAAAGCACCTAATTGGACCCACCAGCAACAAGTTCCTACGTGCTTGTGCCAATAGAGATCTAGTCTATAAGCAATATCCCTTTATTGAATCTTATTTATGTTAACTTTTTCCATGATGACAGTTCCTTGCGCATCTCTTTTGTACAATTGTACTATTTGCAAAATTTTCACCATGGCTGATGATGGGGCAGTGTTTTATAAGGCGTGAGGCTAACGCCTCAAGGCTTGCCTCAAGGCAGTAAAAATAGCTCGAGGCTCAAGTGTGAGGCAAATGCCTTAGAGGCTTATCCCATAATGCTCACGCCTTTAAGTGTGAGGCTTACATGTAGTGTAGGCCTCTCATCTTGATGTTATTTAATTTCTAGGATTACTTCACAAAAATAGGGACAAAACTTCTATGTTTTAAACTGAATTCATAATTAACGTGGATGTTTTATACTATTTTGAGGCTGTATTTCACATTAAGTGGTTTCTAGAGTACATTGAAGAAATCTGATGACTATTTTGCGATATTCTTTTCATACTCCTTTGTGTTTTTCTTATATATATTAATGCCTTATATATCTTATGGATAAATGCATGCTTGTGAGGCTTATACCTTATTCCTTGAGGCTTTTGCCTCGCGCCTTGGTCATGTAAAACACCTCACTTCATGCATTAGCATTTTAAAACATTGTGATGGGGAAGGGTGCTGGTTTTAACAATTAAATAGATGCTTTAGGTGCCAGTCAAAGTGTAGTTGAAAAAGAGACCGCAGCTGCTCAAATTGAAGATGCGAAAGAAAGTGCAGACGGGAATGACAGTGAGGGTGAGACGAGTGGCGATGATGAGGAAGAAAATGAAGAGGATGGAGACTCTTCTTTATATATGCATGCTCCTCTTACAGATAGGAAAAAGCAAAAAGATTTTGAAATTTTTGTTGGAGGATTGGATAAGGAGACAGTTGAAGAAGATCTGATTGAAGTTTTTCGGAAGTTTGGTGAAATTCAGGCTGCAAGGATAGTAAAACATCCAAATACAAAGAAAAGCAGAGGTTTTGGTTTTATTCGGTATGCTTCTGCTGAATTAGCTAGAAAGGTTCTTGCCGAGTTGAAGGATGGGATGGAGGTTTTACATCTTGACCCTTGAATGCTTTTCATATTTATTAATATATTTTTTAACCAGCTTTGACCTTAACAGCCTCTACAATCTTTATTGTTCTTCTAAGGTGAGAGGAAAGCGGGTCGGTATATCAGCTAGTCAAGACAATGATACACTTTACATGGGTAACATTTGCAAGACATGGAGAAAAGAACATGTAAGCTTTGTTCTGATTTGTTGATGTAGTCAACTTCTATTAGATCCACCATGAAAATGCATGTGACAGCATACGAATATTACTTTGATATACATTTCCATCATTTACATCTTCAGAGCTTCTTTATTTTTTATTTTTCTGCAGGCAATGCACATATCACTTGATTTGTTCATTATCTAATGCTACTAAGGTTTCTTCTGGTTACAAGGTACTTGAGACGTTGAAAAGCTTTGGAATTGAGGAAATTGAGGAGTTATATTTACCTGATGATCCAAAGAATGAAGGGAAGAGTAAAGGTTTTGCTCTTCTGGAATTTAGTACACATTCTGAGGCAATGGCAGCATTTCAACGGCTAAAAAAGCCAGATGCTATCTTTGGCCTTGATAGAAGTGCTAAAATTGCCTTTGCACAAACGCCAATGCATCCCAGCGAGGAAGCTTTATCACAGGTTTGGAATATTCCAAGAGTGTATATGATATTCTTACCTGATAATACAAGTATGTTATATTATCAAGTTTTTTGTTGGCTTGGGTCTTGCTACATTGATAAACCCTAGATAACTGATCCTGGAAATTGAAATCTAGTTCTTTATATTCTTGTCTAACATTAATGTGATTGTTACGTGAAGCTAAAATACCAAATATAAGATGGATGGTAGAAAACTGATCTTCTCCCAGAGAAATATGTCATACAATTTACACATGTCCACATGAACCTGAAACTGTGTAGATATGGAATCATGGATCCACCTTGGATGGACCCTCACCCTGGAAGTAAACTAACGAGTTGTGCCATCGTATCTGCTATATAGGGCTAAAGCATATATTTCTTGGTAATGTGGGTGAATAGTCATGAACAAGTCATTGCAGAACTTGTGCATGTTTTGAGCCAAGGCCTATATGAAAAATGGCTTAATGTTTCATCTATTTTCGTATGCGATTGTATCTCATGTGTATGGTGCACAGGCCATGAGAACCTGTAGAAGCTTTCTGCAGAAGACATGGCAGGTTTTCTTGAAGCATGTACAAGATGCATTTTGTATGTGCAGAGAAGAGTTCCGAGCATACTACTTAAAAGTTGTTTTGTTACATTAATAGAAGAGCAAGAAACAATACTTTGTAATACGGCAAGTTTTACTGAAATATACACAGAATGTTGAAGCATATGCAAGATGTGCTATATGCTGAGCAGAGTCTGCAAGTGCTACTTTAATTTGTTTTACTACATCCAGGGAAGTGCAATAATTAATGCACAATTTTGGCTTGTTGTAGGTTAAGACTGTCTTCATTGAAGGCCTGACAGATTCTTGGGATGAAGAGAAGGTAAAAGACATCTGCAAACAATATGGCGAGATTGAGAAAGTTCAGCTTTCTCGGAACCTTGTCACAAAACGGAATGATTTTGGATTTGTTGCATTCACTTCTCGAGAAGGTGCTATAGCTTGTGTGGAGGGGATCAACAGTACCCAGATT
>JAUPMG010000009.1:7505965-7520916 GCA_031762675.1 Pachysandra terminalis
TGTTTCATCATATAATAGTGCAGCACCAAAGATGATGGATTGCTTTTGGTGATTAATCCCAATGAATAGTCCAAATGACCGATTTTCTGTGTTTGTTTTATAGGTGACATCAAAACAAACAGCATCACCAAATATGATGTAATCACTCTTCATCATCCCATCTGCCCAAAAGACATTGGATATCAACCCATCATCATTAACTTGTAAAGCATAGAAGAATGTGGGATCTTCTAATTGCTTTGTATGAAAATACTCCAATACCCCTTGCATTTCCTTTCTTCATTAAAGTCATTCTCCTGGAACGTAAATAATTTAAACAAGCTGTAACAGTAAACCCAAGATTCTCTTGACCACCAGCTTGTTTGCTCATGAAATCCATAATCATAGAAGGTGCTATCCCTGAATTGTCTGCTACATCAACTTCAACGACTTGTTCAACTGTCATGGTTCTATGTGACCTTAGCATGTGAACCATTTTCTTTGGAACTAATTTATGATTGTGTGTTGGCTCAAATTGCTTTAGCTCAAACTTACCATTACAATTTAGTACAACTTTCATCATTGCCTTACAACCAATTCTTGTTTCTGCATGGGGTTTTTTAACATCTTCATCTTTTTTATCTGTTCGACGTCTTCCTTCTCGGGAACAACAAACTTTTCTATTAATTATAACACCACTTGAATTTTTGTGGGTTTGATTCAGATGAACACTATATCCAAGAATTCTTGCACTCATTATAAAATAACAATGCATCACTTTCTGATTCAAATTCCTTGCCGACTTTCGGTGCACAATCTTTTTCAATCACTTCTTCTATATAATCATTATGCTCATCAATTTCATCAATAGAGTCAACCGAAACACTAGAATAGTCCTTCCCACTACTTCCAACATCCATATCTCCACTTTGCTAATATGATGCCAAAAAATAAAGAATAATATGACTTATAGATGATCCATGTAGTCAAGGCAGATTGAAAAAAAAAAATCATCAAAGGCATTATTAATTTTTATTAAGGGTACATGGTTTTTCAAGGCAGAGTAAAAAAACCACCTTCAACGGAACAAGTATACTAATAAACTTTTAGATTAAATCCTTGAATTTACACAAGCAAGGATAATATGACTTATAGATGATCCCAACAAGTGTTTCTACCTATGGGATTTGTTTGTGTTTATACAAGATTTGAATATGTGCAGATAATACCAACAAAGGCCTTAGTATGCTAACAGATATACTTAGAAACAACATTAGAATTTATAGAAAACTAAAAGATGATCAAGGTTCACATATACCCAGAAAGAACTTCAAATCACAAAAACTTTTCCATGTAAAAAATTGAGAAATCAGATGATACCCATTTCAATAAATAACATACAAATAACAATCCAAAGTTTTTCATATTTACCACAACAAACAATAGAAAAGAAAAAATAAACAGAGAAAAAATATAGGATTGAATGATCTTACCTCAATCTGAGACTATGTGAATCAGAGATGAGATTGGAAGGGTTTTGGGTTCTTCTTCTTTTTTTCTTTTTTTTTTCTTTTTTTTTTCTAGTAGGTAGATTATGGCCAGAAATGGTCGGATGTTGGAGACTACCGGATAGGTTCTCGAGTCGCTGCCGGAGAATAAAGGGGTGTTGTAGAGAAGTTTGGTGGTGGTAATTGCAAAGAGGAAGGGGGTGGTTGTATGGTTTGACCAACTGGTAAAAGGGTTGCAGAGAGGGTGATTTTTGAGATTGAGGGTTCGTGTCTGTGGGTGCTCGAATGGGTTGGTTTGAGAAGAGAGAAATGGGGGTGATGTAAAGAAGTTCGGTGGTGGTGGGGTGTTCCGTGATGTGTGGACGAAGAATGTATAGCGGTTTGGAGAAGACACAAAGAAGACCAAGCATATAAGAGGAACTGCAGAGCTTCCAGTGTCTTCGTTTTCGATTGTTAGGAGACGAAAGGAGAATTTCAAAAGCAGGTTTCTTCCTCTTCGTTTTCAATTTTCTTTTGTTTTTTTTTTAAATCAAAATACTGTTAACCGGACATCCAGCTCTCGTCCTGTTAGTTTGGGCGCACACCCATCACGTGCACAATAATGGACACGTGTCACGTGCCCATTGTTGGTGTACGTTTGGGTGGACAGTGCTGGGTACAAACAATGAGCGCGCCCAAAATATCCATGACTAGAAACCCTTTCACATATATAAAAGTTTCAAGGCTAATTATTTGTATTAGGCCTGGGCTACCCGATAAAAGTTAGATGGGTTGGATTTAACCCAAGGCTCTGGGTTGACTTGAGCCTAATACGTGTATGGATAAATTGGGCTGATTTGGGCCATAATTGGTCTGACCAATTCTCCCTTAACCCCTATGGGCTGGACTATATTTGAGACCTCGAGCCTGGGCCAAGGGGAATCAATTGTATCACTTATGTCCATAACTATTAAACCGTAATTCATCGGTTTTGTTTTTGTTTTTCTGTTCTGTTTTTTTTTTTTTTTTTGGGATGTGGAACTTCCAACCTCACTCCACTTAGTGGGAACGGGATAAACCTTGGATATATGATCCCACCTACAAGGACCATATATCAGATAATCCTAAGGACTCGAACCTGATTCCTCCACTCTCTTAACTGGAGAGCCTGTAAGTTGAACTAACCCTAATTCATCAGTTGAATATATATATATATATATATATAATACTCTAATCTTGTTTCTGTCAACTAGTTTTGTGATGGTGCCAGAAATATAAAAAGAGACCAAGGATTACCGTACTGAAAAGAATGGGCTATTCGTCTCTTTCAGAAGTGATGTGAATGAAAGCAACACATCAAATCAACTTGTTCATGAGTTCATGACACTGAAATAAAGCTCTAGTAAAGAAAGGTTCTTGACTTATCACATGAACCCACTGGGACAACTTGTTCTAAACTAAACATGAATTCAGTGATTCGACTTTAGAATCAAATTGTTGTTCACATCATAAACAAGGCCAAATTCATCTCAATCAATAGATATTTATATGAATAATCTCTTCTTTTTACTAATAAAATGATAATCACTTACATACATAATTATAATGAGTATGCTTAATTTAAAATAAAAGAGAGAGAGAGAGAGATGCTATACATGAAGAAATAATAATATCCAACAATAATGAAAGAGCTTTAAAGAACAGAAATTCATTTTCAATATAGATGGCTGAAATTGACTTTGTCGTAGGTCATTATAGGAGACAGTTTACAGTTGGATCATTTGTTTGGTTGTATTGTTGATATCCAAAACGGTATTTTAAACCAGTTTACTTAGTGTAAGTAAAATGTACAAGTGTTAGAATCTGAGAGGCTGATCAACTTCTGAGTTGAACCGGTCTGGTTATCTATCTCACACCGGTTTAAATTACGGGGTGACCGTTCCGAGGTGAAGTTTCCCTGAAGGGGTGAGTGTCAATAAAAAAATAAGAATCAGAATTAGAAGAAGAATTTCAAAAAAGTGTCAAAGAAGCTACAGAGCTTTAATAGCTACCTCAAATATAATCAACATAATTATAATGAGTATGTTTAATTAAAAAAAAAACAGAGAGATGTTATACATGATAAAATAATAATATCCTACAATAATGAAAAAGCTTTAAAGAAGAGAAGGTCATTTTCAATATAGATGGCTGAAATTGACTTTGCCGTAGGTCATTATAGGAGGCAGTTCACAGTTGGGTCATTTGTTTGGCTGTACTACCCGTTTAAGGTTAATGTAAAAGTGTCCTCACATGTTCAACTTGTCTTACTAAATGTTTTCTTAATTATAAATCAGCGTAATCCCAAGTGTTGATGCAATTGATATGTATAGCCAACTTGTGCAATTCATCTAACGGTTTCAATCAATTCAAAAGGATTACTATTTGCATAATTTAATGTCAAAACTGCAACTTAGGAGCGGGGCGGGTTACCTGTTTAACCCAATCCATTGCCACATGGTTTTTACTTTTAAGGATCGGATCGGCTGGTCCAGATCAGGATCGGGATCGGCCAGCACCGGTCCAATCCCAATCCACGATACAACTATTGTATCATTAGGCTTTGGATCGAATTAGTCCAACCGAATCGACTAGGACCAACCGATCCAGTGATTGGATTGGTCGATCAATCGATCGCTTTTTTTTTTTTTTAATTTATAAAATAAAGGATCCAACCGGTATCGGCTTGGATTGATCCAAATTAAAAAAAAAAAAAAAAAAAAAATCCAACATTTGGATTGGACAAGAATCGGCCAATCCAATACCAAATCGGGATCGACCCGCACCAGGATCCCAAGAATAAAAACCCTGCACTGCCATCCCTACTCTCAGAACTAGGAAAAAAATAGTCTACAACTTTGAGGAAGAAGATCCAACCAAAAGGGGAAAAAATTGGAAAGAAAAAGAGCAAAAAATATTGATTCTAGTATTCAAATCTCTCTCTCTTTTTTTATTTCTATTATTTATTTTATTATTTTATTTTTTGTAATTTCAATATTCAGATTTTTCCTTTTTTTTTGGGTGGGGGTGACTTATGAAACTTAAAAACCGCCGTTGTGATTGGTGGCATCACACCGACCAATTGGAGCGATATCCGTAGAATATATAGGAGCGAGGGATGGCTGGAGCTGACGAAGATTGACTCTGATTGGATAGCCATGTTTGATTTCGTACACATTGGATCACACGCAAATGCAGTCTTTTAAAGACAGGAATTACGTTTCTGCCGCTGTTTTCATTAAATTTCTAAGTACAAATTTTGTAATTTCTTAGTGCATTTTGGGTATCTTATTAGATTGACCTTTCCTTGTCGGACAAACCATTCTTTAATATCCCAAAGTAGGTGTGTTTATGTTTATTTTTAATTAATTCCTTCCAATACCAATCTACACAACAACGTCAATGGTTTTACATATCCCTCTCTCACTTCATCCTCATTTAAAAGCCAAACCTTTTAGCTTTGAAACAAACAGAAATCAAAAGAAGAAGAAGAAGAGATGAAGCTAGTTTGGTCTCCTGAAACAGCTTCCAAGGCTTATATTGAAACTGTCAAATTGGTAAGAACTAACTCTAACCTGAAAACCCAAATGGTTTCCATGACTCCATCCAAATTCTCTATCTGGCCTCTAATGAAATCTCCTCAACTTCTTCCTGTATTTATATATATACAGTGTGAGCTTTTCGTAGAATCAAGTGTGGCAGAATTAATTTCAGCCATGGCTGGTGGTTGGAATGCAAAGCTAATCGTCGAAGCGTGGTCACACGGTGGAGTTATCGCGACAAGCATCGGCCTTGAAATCGCTAGCCATCATACGCACGGACGACATGTCTGTGTAGTCCCCGACCAACGTTCCCGGTCGGAGTACATCGAGAAGATGAGCGACGCCGGTATGTCACCTGAAGTAATTGTGGGGGAGGCTGAGGAAGTGATGGCTGGGCTGGTTGGTGTAGATTTCTTAGTAGTAGATTGTAAGAGTAAGGACTTGGGTAGAATACTGAGGTTTGCTAAATTAGGCCAGAGGGGTGCAGTTTTGGTTTGCAAGAATGCTAGCTCATCAAGAACTGCTGGTGGTGGATTCAGATGGCATGGTGTCGTCGACGGCGGGTCGCGCCTCGTGCGTACTGTGTTTCTTCCGGTGGGGGAGGGGTTGGAGATTGCTCATGTAGGAGCTGCTGCCATTGATGCAAGTGTGAGTTCCAAGGTGAAGGGTACAAGTCGTTGGATCAGGCACATCGATCAGCAATCTGGGGAGGAGTATGTGTGGAGGAGATGAATTTATATATTCTTTTACTTCTAGTCAGCTATTTTTCTTTCATTCAATTCTTACTTCATTGTTCTTTTCTTTTGATGATGATCTTGGAATGCTTTTCTTTCCTTTTAAAAATATTCTGTCACCACCATTTGTTAAGAAAGAAAGATAAAACGATGAAGAAGAAATCACGCACACATATACAGATTTATGTGGTTCAATAAATTATGCTTACGTCCACGGATGCACACTCAGTTCTACTATTCTTTAAGATTCAAAATAATGTGTTACAAAGAACAGCGATGGAAGTGTACATAAAAAACTTGTAATAAGGACTGAACATAATAAAAGTGAAATTATTATGTACCCCCTAGTCCTCCGAAAATTCGAGCAGGAAGATCATCAGTATTTCCCGGTTGCCTATAACAACAATTTCCATGGCATCGGTTGCCAAATCATTTTTGTTAGGGAACAGTGGAAGATTTGGGTTTCAGAATCTGGATTTCCAATTACATTAAGAATTAGTTAAATATTGTTCTAACTAGCAAGATATCTATCATTCGGGGGCGGATCCTCTGTGGGGGGAACACCTTGTAGAGACAACCGAGGGCAAAATGGTATTTTCGCCCCCAGATGCGGTCCCTGAAAATACCATTTCACCTCGAGAGGAGTGAAAATATCATTTTGCCCCTCGGATTGTCTCTACCCCACAGGAACACCATGGTGTTCACCCCACAGAAGATCCCGGCTCCTATTATTCTAACTGTATTTTTTCATAAAAAGTTGATCAATTCACTCTTTTAACTGTTCTACTATCAGAAAAGTTTTTCCAAGTGCAGCAGCAAAGAGCAATGGAAGCGTTCTCAGTTTTTTCATATGAACCTAACTCTTGACTTTCAAGGCTAAATAAAGTCGTGGATCAGTCAGAGGCATAGCCTTAAACTACTCTCCAGGGCTGGCTATATGTTGGGTATTTTAATAAAACCCTTCACTTACTTTTGTTAAGAAAACTTGATGTTTGACCACTTCGCTTAAGGTAATTGAAAGTGACTCAACCTTCATTGTTGACCTTCTTGTCCACGTTCTCTTCTGTCAATCTTCTACATGTTTTTCACCAAAAAAAAACAAAAACAAAAAACAAAAAAATCTTCTACATGTTTAATAGAGAAGCCGATCAGGAGGCTGATTCTCTGGCTAATTTTGCACTGGACAACTTGGTTTAAATTCCCAACCTCCTTTTTTTTTTTTTTTTCTTTCTGTTGGTAGAGCTACGGCCAGATTCTGTAATGACTAGGTTTATTCAATAAAATTTCTTTACCAAAAGAAAAGTGTTTTGCGTGTGCAAGATTGTCCCATATTGAAAATTTACAAGTTTGAAGAAGTGGTTTATATACCATCCTCTCTAATGAGCCCTATAAGCTTGTAGAGGGTAGGGTTGTCAACGAGCCGAGCTAGCTCGATTTGGGCTCAACTCGTATGGGCCGAGCTTGAGCTCTATAACTAGGCTCGTGAGCCGAACTTGAACCCAAAAAAGCTCATTATCTTGCCCGTTTGACTCCATTAAACCTCGGCTTGGTTTTTATATGTATACATATATATTTTTATATCTTTTATTATATATTAATATCAAATACATATGTTAATATATTATATTATATTATCTATAATAATCATCATCAACTATAGTATCAATGTATTTATACTAATATAAGTTTTTTTTACGAGTTGAGTCTTTTATAAATCCAATTTTTTGCGAGCCCAGCCAAGCTGAGCTTTAACGAGCCTGAGCCCCAGAATTTTTAGTGAGCTTTAACTGAGCCTGAGCCTTGCTCAAGGTTTACAAGCCCAAGCTCGATTCGGCTCGGCTCATTTACAACCATTGTAGAGGGGAACAGGGAGTCATTGTGTGCACATAGGTCCATTAAGGAGCTTAAGCCCATCCAAGAGGATGTATGGCCGGCTGGCTTGGTTCGTTTTGCACTATGGGTAGCAATGGGCTAGTGACTCACCCGGCCCGATCAGCTTGGCCCTAAATTTGGGCAAGCTTGGGCAAGTGTTTGTAGCCCGTAGGGCCATGTCGGGCTGAAATTTGAGGCCCGTTACTTTTTCTGGAGACTGAGTTCAAATCCTAGCAGCCAGACATTAGTAATAATTTGGCTCCACTAATAAATAATAACCCAACTCATACCATGGGCAGGAATGATCAAACATTATTAAGCCCAAAGCTCGGGTCGGGCTCGGACCAACACAATTCCACTTATATGTATAGATTAGGGCCCAACTCGAGCTCAACCTCGCCTGGCCAGTTGCTACCCTTGTTTGCACATGCGTGAACCTTTCTTTTTTGGACAAACCCAAACTTGGTTTCTAACCGTTTTACAACATTCTTATTGGGATGATTGTGCATGCCTAATCTCTAGGGATCGTGCGCACAGTTGCAGGCTGCCCAACAGTCTTATTTTTCTCTATAAAAAGAACCCTTTGCACAGAATGTTTTATCAGAACTAATTGCTTTGTTTTACTCTGCGATTTTTTTGTTATTAATCTTCCCTGCAACTTTTACCTCTTTCGGTTATTGTTTTAAATTTGGACAAGCATTGATGTGTAAGTTCTAAAACTTGATCTAATAGTGCAAATCTATCAAATCTACCAATAGTGGTATATGGATTGTTGCATCCTAAGGGTGTTGCGTTGTATGATCTCGCGACTGCACAGATTCTTTGAGGGACTTAATCCGTGCCTCACTCTCTCCACCACTTTCTTTGATTACAGTCCTCTACAACAATATACAACCTCAACCTCAAATTCCGATTACATTCAGAAAAACAACAACAATATACAACCTCAACCTCAAATTCCGATTACATTCAGAAAAACAAGTACCGTCGTTTCATCTAATTTAAATACAGAACCAAGAATATAAAACCTCAAATTCTGCGTTTTTTCATCAGTCTAGGGATAGGGAAAGGCTTTCAGATGCTCCTGGAGAGCTGAGAGCCACAAGCCAATGACCTAAAGCTTGAACCAAGTTCACAGTTAAGACATTAGAGAGTAACAGCATGAGTCCAATGTAACTAGTGGAAAATATCCCATTATCCTGCATAATCATGGCAGTTGAATGTAATCAATCAAGGCAAGAACAGCACTCGGAAAAAATCCCCACCGTAATCTGCCACCTTGTTATAACTTAACTGTAATTATTCAGGTACTCCACCAGGTCTACATTTTCTTCTGTAGTTGAAAAACATAAAGGGAAGACAACATTAATTGTCTAGGTTTTGATGATTTGAATCCCACTTAGAATGGTTCTTGAACTTTTCGGCAGGGGTTCTCCGAGGCTGCTCACTAAATCTCATCATCCATGTAGAAGAGTGGATGATAGTTTACATCAATTACTAAAACTTCGTTTATTCCCTTAACAATTGAACAGATAAAAAATGAGAAAAAACTGTTTGGGGGGAAATGGAATTCCAAGAACCGAAATTTTCATACCTTATTGCTTGTTCAGTCCCAACTATCTTTGCTTCTCCTAAGAGCCTTCTTTTGCGAAAGGACCTTCTTGTTCTGCAACCTTTTATGCTCCCCTGCAGCAGCCCTTCAACACATAAACAGTAATATAGTTACCACTTCACGACCTTTAAAAATCGAATGGTTTTCTACCTATGCGAATAACTTCTCACGTCAAAGAATAGACGAAAATAAGTGTACATGGATGAATTAGGGTACATTAAAAGTCCAATGGAAACATAGATGGACATAAAGATAGTCATATGAATAAGTTAGATTAGAGGTCTTACAACTTAGCAATCTTCTTCTTTTTCTCTTCTGAAGGAGGTGGTGGGACATATGAAGCAGCATCAATAATTACCTTTTTTCAATTTATTAAGAAATAAGAAGGAAAAATGTGAAGAAAATATGAGTTAATTGAAATATCAACAGGAAAGGATTATCATAGTAGGTTACATAAGGGTGAGATGAAATGAAAATTTTCAATAATTGAAAATTTAACATCAACTGTTTGGACTGTCTAATGGACCAGATGCTGTCAATTGCACTATACAGTATCGTTTCATGATAAGAAGTGACGATAGCAGATAACCATTGTCCCTTGGTACCTGTAATTTCTCCAGAGCATCTTCAATGTTACCCCTGCAGAAGAACAGTAGAATGAAACCAACTTTCTAGACAACACAGAATCAAAATTGCTAATGAATACGAATAACGAGCAGAAGTTAACTTCTGTGTTCTGGTCTTTGTAGAAGAAATCACGATCTCCCCATCTTTGTTTATCCGATTCTTTTCCTGATAATATCAGGAAAAGCAAGTAACTAACTTGTAAAGCCACACCAATTTAAAAATATGCATATGCCTTCATGGCCAAAAAAAAAATTAAAAAATTCGTTCTCTCTCTAACCAGAAAGATAGGTCAACAGTACAAATACGCTACACAGATACATAGGCTAAGACACGGATAGACAGATGTTCTTCCTGCAAGGGCAGTGAAGATGGGACGTGCCAATGAAGTTGAAAACCATCATTATATATAGGTCAAATCAAAACATCTTCCATATAAAATTGAATTTATCAAAGAAAATAACCATCTGATCTTCAAAATTTCTACCCAACAATTGTCATAGAAGACCAAACGATTTTGATAGATTGTATTATGAATACCAACTTATCGGTTAAATTTTGGCCTAGAAGACTTCTCAGCTGGATTCCTAAAATTCTAGGTCCCAACCCTCTAGAAAGTGTATCTTAATTAGACAGCACAAGCAAAAACCAGGTTCCTTCTGTACAATAGTTCTAATAAATCTATTTCACATACATTAAGAAAATGTCAAACTAAGAGATTCCAGTGACTGACCATTTGCAGAATCCTCTCCCTGACCCAGTCGCTAAGCCAATATGCATTCTTTACATTGAACCGCATGTCAACCTTGGTGTTTACTGCAAAAGAATTTTAGTAGCAGATTCAAAAAAGATGCAGAAGAGTCACAATTCAATAAAGCAGGGGGAACCAGATGAAGTTCTAGTGCATACCTTTGTTGACATTTTGACCTCCAGGCCCTCCACTTCTAGCAAAACTAACAGCAACATGGCCTGAATTAAAAATAAAAAATAAAAAAAATACATCACTGAGGTAATATGGTGATTACTGAGTTTAATATTATTTGTTTTACCATAAACCAACTAAATCATCAATTAAGATGGAACCTTCTAATTTGCAGAAATTTTGTTTTTAGGTCACTTGAACAATTATAAAATCAGAAACCAGAATTCTCTAACTAGGTAAAACTTCCAAGTTTAAATTTGTAACTAGAGTCACAAAAAACTGATAGCCAAACAAATTATTGTAAAAATTAAGTTCACTTATTACAATAGACTTCAACTGAAAAGGGGATGAACCTAAATTTATTGACAGCTAACAATCAAATTTGTTTAAAATGAAAGGGATAAACCAAGTGTACAGGATGTGTATACAAAAGGTTAGAAAAAGGTTTCCAAGGTAAGGGTGTACTAAACAACATTTAGAAAGGAAGAAATTAAACAAAACACCAAAACAGTTACCCAAGGATAGGCTGTACAAAACAGCATTTCAAAATGCTTCTCTCCCTCCACATAATGAAAGTTCCAATAACAATAAAATAATATGTTTTCCAAACAATATTCACTTTATATATATACAAAAATAGAAGCATCTAAAGAAAACTCCATAGCTTTTCTTGTATAACAACTCTAGCCTAGGTGTCCATAGGTGTCTAGGTTAGTATTCGTTAGTATTGTTAATAGGTTGGTCTAAAATCAGTATTTGAATGCAGGTAGGGACTCAAACCCAAGTCTCTAGTATGATCGCAACAAGACTTTACTAGCTAGAAGACTTTACAAACCGATCCGGCTGGAAACTTCAGCTCTTAGATTCTAATAATAGCTTCAGATTTGTATTTTCTCAAGCCTACGACATTAGACTGTTTACATTTTCGATTCAGACATATAGTTGGTCAACGCCCTCATTGTACATTCAAAGACAAGTCAGTCTAGGAACCTATTATGTAACAGTTTGAAAGCATGACAATATCCTATACAAAAGATTAATGTTGTTAAAGGCGCTCTCCTAGGTGCCTAAGAAAATAAGTAAGAAGAAGACTCAAGAGAGGCTCCTGTTGTGCATTCTTCCTTCATTTTAATATTATTAGTTATTCATTAGAAAAAAAAAAAAAAAAAAGGACGATTGAGTTAGTTTTGGGGAAAAATATAATATGAAGATGAACTTCTCAAATTGTCATGTATAGATTATTATATTGTTACCAACAACAAAGAGACCTTGATTGGTGATGAAAAAGCACAAGCAGAAACAGCAGCAAGCAAGCAAGAAGACTCAAGAGAGGAGAAGGAAAGTGAGGGAATATCGATAAAGACCATAACAACCAAGTTATTTTGCACAACTGCATTCTATAAGGAGTTGAATTCACTAGTATCATTGACTTTTTAAAGAATTGGATGGCCCTATTTTTAACAACTTGACTTCTTAAAATAAAATGCCAATACCTGCAAGTTGACTAGATCTAAAAAATGGAGAATACTCTCTAAAAACGCAACCACCTTTAAAAACTAACCTAGGATTTTCCAAATTAAACCACACCTTAACCACAGAATATACTCCCAGCCTAAATTCAAAAAGCCTCTCTATGACTAGGTTCCTAGACCGTCTTAGGCAACTAAATTAAGCTCTGTTTCTGCCATGGTGAAAAGAGAAATGTTTGAGGACTTCAAGCCGGTATAAGGATTTTACTGTTAGTTCTTCTTTGGGCTTTTACTGTTAGGTCCCTTCTTGCATTGGACAGAAAAAGTCCTCAACTATACCAGCCAAGCTGATTGGAAGCACACAGGTACCATCTCAGATTCTCAAGTAGTTATTCAATTATTTATTTTTCTTTGACTTGATAGATATCATAGAGAATTTCCTATGATATATCACCCCACAAATATACCAGAAGCTTCCTAACAGATGAATTATGTACAAAAGTAAGTGTAAAACAACCATTTGTTCCTTTGCACAGCAGATTTGGTATTGCTACTTGATGAGGTTCGAGGTCACTTAATGCGAAGCTGGATAATCAAAACCATCATAAGAGAGGTCAATTGCAGTTGGGAATGATCCACAATGCAATTCTTTTTAATATCTATAGAGAAACAACGATCGGGATTCTCTTTGATAACAAGGAAGAAAGATGATGTGTTCTTAAAGAAATCGAATGCCTCACCTGAAGCTTTGAATCTATTCATTCCTTTTTATATTAAAAAACAAACAGAGCTGCGAACTTCCTATCCAAAATTAAACATACTGTAATGGGTGAAATCTTAGATGCAGAGGGATTGATGAATATACAAGGAATGGTTCCTATACTTGCATGTAAATCTATTAATCCTTTTATACAATTAACCATATGTATCGCAGAAAAAAAAAGGAAAAATCTAAATTAATCCATCATTGCTACTTTACACGAATCTCTATAACAAATGGTCTGTTTATGCATAAATTTTGCAGAAATATTCTCCTATTGATTTGAATAGCCAGCTCTGATTACACAATCTATACAACTTAAAGATCTGTTCCATTGTAAAAGTAAATCATAAAGCGAAATCAGAAAAAGAAATAACGGAATTCTAATTAAATTGCTTTAACTTGTAAATCACAACAGATTTAAATGAAATGTTCTAAGAGTACCTAGAGTGATTTTTGGCGGAGGTTCATTGCTAGCAAAGGAAGCTCTCTCTTCTGCTTCTTGCAATAGCTGCTGAACCTGTGACAAGCGAGCCGACACCTTTCCACCGTCGCCGGGGCCCGACGCCATGCAAAAGATTCTGCCGGAGCTAATTCCACGGGATATGAAGCGAACTGTGCCATCGAACTTCACCGATGTCGTCGGAAGCTTCACCGGTCTTTTGAACGGACAGAAATGACGAATCCCTCTCGTAATTATATTGGTTGTGATTCTGAACGTGGCCATTTTCGTTTCAGAAAAAAACCCTAAGACGGAGAGACAGAGAACGAAAAAAATTTCGTGATTTCTCTGACTGTTCATCCTCGGCTATGATGTAGGGATAACACGTGGCACAAAGTAGACTGTTCATCTGACTGGTCTATTCGCGGCTATCTAGAGAAGCCAAATCAAACGGTGAGATTATAGGGGTGGCAACTGGCAACCAGCCGGGCTCGGACCAGGCTTGCACCCAAATATAACATTATTTGTGTTGGCCCGAGTCCGGCTGATTCCACCTTCGGGTTCAAAGGTGTAAGCCCGAGCCCAATGTATTTAAAATACATCAAGTCCGAGTCCGATTCAGCCCGACCCTAAATATTCAAATGGTTTATTTTTAAAATTAAAAATGTATAAATTATAAAAATATTTTATAATATAAAACTAAAAGTTTTAAGATTTATAATATATTAATGAAACTAAGACATTTGTATTGATAATATAATATTTATACGAATGCAATATAGATAAAATAATAGTTACATATAATGCATAGGATGAGTCGGGCCGGGCCAATCTAATATAAACTCGAGCCTGATCTAAAAAACCAATCGGATCTTAAATTTCAACCCGACCTGACCCAATGAGCCACTTACCCTTGCCCAAACCCGCCCAATTATAGAGTCATATGACTGAAATATTAATTTAAGATTTTGATCCCACCTGGACCAGTTATATTTGATAAATATCCTATTATTAATGATTTAATCCAATCCAAATCTTGATGAGATCGAATTTGAATATCTGGATTTTCTCAACCATCGGATCGAGACTTTGATTCCTTTTACCATTCCATGTAATTTTCTACCCTGTTTTTGTTTATACTAAATCACCAAGACATAAAATTAGTACAATTGCACAAAATAAGTGTATTGTTTTCTCATATTTACATGAATAGTTCATTCCATGAGAACCATTTTGCTTGAGTGTAGGTTCTTTCTTAATATACATTCTAAGGTAACATGGATAATTAGATTATCACATCGACTTAAAAAAAAAAAAAGTGATTTTTCTAGGACAACTAGTTTCACTTGCATTGCACGGAACCTGAATTAGTGCATGAGGTTTTTGGTTTTGCATTCACATTATATATATATATATATATATATATATATATATATATATATATATATATATATAGAAATAGAGATATA
>JAUPMG010000009.1:7521016-7539238 GCA_031762675.1 Pachysandra terminalis
GCATCAGAATGAATTATGTGTAATGTTGGAGCATAATGGCTCTTTAGTCGAGAGAGGAAGTGTAGTGACCCGTGTCTTTAAATTATAATTATTATAATTTAATCATAATTAACATGAAAAATCCCTTGTGAAAGATTATATATAATTGTGTAATTAAATAATTGAAATAAGTAGAATTTGTAATTACAACTAATTATGGGATCCACTGTATAAAATTGAAAACAATAGGGTCACTTGAGTTATTTTAGAACCTTATAGAAGTTAGGGTTTGATTTAGACGTATAAGACAAAGGGGATGGAGGTATCATTTGACCAAGTCATTAGGGGTAGAGTAATAAGTTAGGGGAGGAATCTTAGTGGAGAAGTTACCTTAAATATTGGTTAAGGTGAGGAGAGTTAAGAAAGGGTGAAGAAGTAAAAATTAATTAGTTTTAGAGATTAGCAAGATGGGTTAATGAATAGTGCCATCAATAACCATTTTTTTTAAAATAATTTTCCTATTTATACATAAGTACGAACTTGCAAACAAATACTATCAATTCTATGAAACCTGTAAAAGAGAAAACATCATTCACTTAAAGCTACACGTAAACCTATAAAAAAAACTTAATATAAAATGATATATTCAAATGTCCAAGGTAAAATCTATTACATTAAACCATAATATAATATACAAACATCCAAGGTAATATATATACAAATGCCATCGTAAGTGCATGGATAGCGAAAGTCGATATGGATGAACACCTCCAGGCCAGCTAGTCTCCTCTACCATACAATTACAGATTATATAAACTAGTGTTAGTTATCATGGTTATATTATAATAAATATCAAATATATATAACTAAAGACTATAGACATGCTGATATAGATTCTACCTGCTGACGAGTCAGGTCTCGTACCAAGCGTTGTAAGTCAACCAGCTGAGCACTCGTCTCAGCCTGGACAACAGCTAGCTGAGCAATCTCCTGATTCTTCTGAACCAGCTGAGCATTCACCTCCTCTAGACCGGATCACAAGCTAGCGACCTCCGCCTCACTAGTCATGCTCTCATAAGACTGAGGCCACAATCTGGATGGGGTATGTCCCATCCCCATGCCGCGAACACGGCCTCGCCTCTCGGATCCCATGACCCGAGCATATGTGTCATCACAGCCAGTGCTACCTTGCGATCCCTCTGGGAGGGACACTCTAACCTCGTCCATCTGCTCCTGCAAACATAAAAGTACCGCTTAAAGCATGGTTAAACAATTAGTAAGTTTGCAAGTGATTCAAATTTAAAGTTGGAAGCTTAATTTTTATGTAAGTTGTGTATAGGTTGACCTAATTCAAATAAGTGCCTTAATATTTAGTTTGTAGATGCTATCCTAATTTACTTTGGGGGTTCATTTAGGTCAGCCTGGAAGTTCTGTCATCTAAAACTCGTCATGATAAATTTAAGGATGGCGTTCTGAAGTTGAAAACTAAAACATTTTCTTTGAAATGAACAACAGAAAGTGAAACTAAGAAAACAGAGAAGTGAGTGAATTGAAACGAACGACATATCATAAAACTACTGAAAACTTATCAAGAAAATGATTCAGTCCAAATTTGACTAATAAACAAATCAAATAAGTTGGGTAGAAGTAAATCAAGGAAAATCCCAAATTAAAACATCAAGAAACACACACCAAATAAGTAAACATAATGAAAAGGAATCAAGAATAATTGAAAAGATTGTGAAAAGCGATAACACTAAAAAAATAAAATATGAAGAGAGAAGAGTAGCTCCCTATTCAATTTTGATGTCAAAAAGAACTCTAATTGAGAATTTAGAATCAAATCAAACCATGTAAACGTAAGAATATATTATCTGATGTGAATTAGTGCCCTTTTACCATCACAAACACATAAATTAAGGTTTGCACTTACTATTTGATACTATATATTTTAACAGCTCTTAGTTCATTTTTTTTTTTGATATGTCCAACTCTCATATCAGTAACACTTTAAACAGGAGTCCTATTGGAGGTACAATGGAAATATGTAAGAAAGCACATTGGGATAGAATAATAAATAGATGAAAAAATCAATAAAAATCCACATCGCCATGAATTGTTTAAACACAAACCTAATAAATATAATGGATGGAAATGTGTCAATATGATACATTCACATGCATTACGTAAATAATTTTTTAGATTAAATGAGTTGTCTAGCATAGGATACTGAAGTACTGTTCATGGTTTAAAGTATCAACTTGTACAATAACATGAACAGAATGCTTGTGTAACAACAAATGCCCACATGTAGATTGACCAGAAAAATTCTGTTTTTATTGAAATAATTAGTCAAAAGTAAGTAAAACTAAAATTTATTCCTTAAAAAATAAAACAACAGGGAATGTTTTTTTTTTCAAGATAAGGAGAGCACAAAGACACAAAAGACAAGCAGAAGATTTCTCTTCTCCAATGGATAGGATACAAAGAGCTGTTTTTCTGACTTTTTTTACCTTCTTCTTTTTTCCATTCTCATGGTGTATTGTTTTATTATGTAAACATTGTAATCTCAACGTTTGAATGAGAATGATGAACGCCCAAAAGGACAACCCGTGGATGTAGATACCTTTGTCGAACCAAGCAAACTCTGTGTATTTCCCTTTAATTTTTGTATCATATTTGTTGGACTCGACATAGCGTCGTCCGTACGGCCGACTTCTTGGTTTAGGATGGTTGGAATGCTCCCAGACCTAAATGGTCTTATCCACCTCAAAATCAATAAAAGCAAGTGATTAACAGCTCAATTGAACTAATCACGCTTGAATCGCAATTATCTGTATTTTTACCGATCAACAATACCACTACGAAATTGACCGATAAAACCGGTCTAGTGGACCGGTACAACCGATCAAAAGTTTTTTTTGTTTTTTATTCTTTTTTTAATTTATAAACGGAACGGTCCAACACGCCAGACGCAGAAGCGGAGGATAAGAAAAATTGAAGTTTTTTGAGCTTATTGTGGCTGAGAAAAAGGCAAAAAATATTATTTCAAGAGAGTGCTTCCCAGTCTTGAACTGATTCTGAATTTGATTCCTTCTTTTTTCTCTCTGTTTTAGGGTTTCTCTGAAGCTAAAATGGTCACCATCAGAATCACAACCAATATAATTACGAGAGAAATACGTCATTTCTGTCCGTTCTTAAGACCGGTGAAGCTTCCGACGACATCGGTGAAGTTCGATGGCACATTTCGCTTCAAATCCCGTGGAATTAGCTCTGGCAGAATCTATTGCATGGCGTCAGGTCCCGGTGACGGTGGAAAGGTGTCGTCTCGCTTGTCACAGGTTCAGCAGCTACTGCAAGAGGCAGAAGAGAGAGCTTTCTCTGCCGGCAATGAACCTCCGCCAAAAATCACTCTAGGTATTCTTAAAACATTTCATTAAAATCTGTAGTGATTTACAATTCAACGTGATTTAATTAGAATTCCATTATTTCCCTTTTTTCCGATTTCTCTTTATGATTTATTTTTGCAATGAAACAGATATTTAAGTTGTTGTAAAGATTGTGTAATCAGTGCTGGCTATTCAAATCAATAGGAGAACATTTCGGCATAATTTGTGAATAAAAAAAAAAGCCATTTGTAATAGAGATTAGTGTAAAGTTGCAATGATAGAGTTATTTAGTTTTTTTTTTCTTTCATTTTTCTGCAACAAGTAATGATTAGTTGTAAAAAAGGATGTAAGTCTTTTTTTTTTTTTTTAGTTTTTCATCTACTAGTAATGGATAATTGTGTAAAAGAATTGAAAGATTTACCTGCAAGTGTAGGGACGAATCCTTGTAACTTCATCAAACCCTCTGTATCTAAGATTTCCCCCATTACTGTATGATTAATTTTTGATAGGAAGTTCGCAGTTCTGTTTATTTTTTAATATAAAAATGAATGAATAGATTCAAAGCTCTAGGTAAGGCATCCGATTTCTTTAATAATACAAACACTCTTTCTAGCTGTTTGCACCAAGTGACCTCGAACCTCATCAAATAGCAATACCAAATTTGCTGTGCAAAGGAACAAATGGTTGTTTTACACTTACTTCTGTATATAATTCATCTGTTGGGTAGCTTCTGGTATATTTGTGAGGTCATTTACCATAGGAAATTCTCTATGATATCTATCAAGCCAAAGAAAAATAAATAATTGAATAACTACTTGAGGAGGTACCTGAGTGCCTCCAATCAGCTTGGCTGGTATAGTTGAGGACTTTTTCCGTCAATGCAAGAAGGAGCATACCAGTAAAAGCCCAAAGAAGAACTAACAATAACATCCCTATACCGGTTTTAAGTCCTCAAACATTTCTCCTTTCACCACAGAAGATACAGAGCTTAATTTTGTTGTCACAGACAGAAAAAGCACACACAAAAAAGGGTTCCCTAATGCGAGAGTCCCTTGCATGGATTACAATACAATACTAGACATTCCTCTGGTGCAACAACTCCTCTGGGGACTGCCCATGAAGAGGGACTCCAAATCTACACCCCTTCTAGCTAAGGAATTTGCAATCTCCTTGGTTAATCTTGACACGTGGGAGAACAAGATGTTCAAACCACTAGCCGAAGTCAAAGCCCGTCTAACAAGATGAGATAATTTCCATGAGTGAGTGCGAGCCAAAGTCAAAGCCCGTCTTCTCCAACTTTTCAGTTAGAGATGAATAGTGAGTATAAGAATAACGTAGGAAGATTTAATTTGACAGAAAAATCACCCTCGTTGTTGTCAAATATCTAGGTGAGCCTAGGTATTAGACTTGCCTGTTGTTTAGGCACTTGCTTGGGCAATAAATTTATGTAATTATATTATTAATCTAAAATATGAAAGATAAATTCATAAATGGCAAACGTATAAGAGTTAAATTGATAAAAAATTATTGAAACCTTATTAGAACTAGCCACTTGTTCGGGCCAAAAACCTCAATTAGTCATAATTATATTAGTGATATCTAATAACTCACTAGATGTAAGTAAACATTTAAATTGATAAACAATTATTGAAATCCCATTAGAACTGGGCACATGTTTGGACCAAAAACCTCAATTAGGTGACCACCTGAAAACCCAAGTGAGTTCCTAGTTGTAGCTCGCCTAGGCTAGTACTATCCGGGCCTTGAAAATGTGCCTAGTTTCTTAGGCACCTAGGAGAGTGCCTTTAACAACATTAAGCTTTCTTAAAAGATGTTGTCATGCCTTCAAACTGTTGCATTATAGGTAATACAACCAGTGTTTTCTCAAAGGTGTTTGAGGCATAAGCCTTGAGGCATACCTCAAGACGAGGCATTGCAAAAACGCCTCGAGGTACAACCTTGAGGCGTACCTTGTCATGAGATGTGCGCCTTATGCCTTGAGGCATAAAAAAAGCGTACACCTCACATGAGGTGTAAGTGAGGCGTACTCCTCAAGACATAAGGCATAAGCCTCGGTAGCTAGGCTGATAAGTTCTCTCAGTTTTAAGAAAATTGATTTAAATACTCATTTTTCTAATTTATTTTAATTGTTGATTTTAGTCACTTATCATGACATGAAAATAAATTGTTATTTAATTTATTTTGTATTTTTATACAAATAATTTGTATTTTATTATTTATTTATCTACAAAAGTGTGGTCGTGACTGAAACGTCTACTTTACAATGAGTGGAAAGCCCAAAGTAGGAGGGAGAAAGCCTACTTTACACCATTGATTCTGAACAAGCTCAGCCATTAACCACTTCCCTGACCGTAAGTATCCCTCTTCTTGACATTGATGTGAAGTCTGAGACTGGTTCAAATTATTCCAAGTAAATTTCAGAAATACTGACCAACTATATGTCCGAAGCGAAAATGTAAACGTTCTAATGTCATAGGCTTGAGAAATATACAACTCTGAAGCTATTCTTAGAATCTAAGAGCTTAAGTTGCCAGCCGGATCGGTTGGTAAAGTCTTCTAGTGGGCTTCCTAGAGACTTTGGTTTGAGTCCCAACCTGCATTCAAATACTGACTTTACACAAACCTATTAACATTATTTTTATTTTTTGGAAGGGCATTCCTTTTTGACGTCGAATACTTTTATTTTTGTTTAACAATATTAAGGAATACTAACCTAGACACCTATGGACACTTCTGCTAGAGTTGTTATAAAAGAAAAGCTATGGAGTTTTCTTTAGCTGCTTCGATATACAGCTTTTTATCCATCTTATCCATTTATCCCCAAATCCCATCCTTTCAAGAACATAGTATAAGAAAGGCCAACTCACGTGGTCATACGCCTTTTCCAAATCTACCTTACACAATAGCGCACTCTGATTTATTTTCAAGACTGAGTCACTACATTCGTTGGCTATTAACACTCCATCCAAAATTTGCCTACCACCTACAAAAGCACTTTGAGAGTTTGAAATCACCGAACCAACAACCTTCTTAAGTCTGTTTTCCAAGACTTTGGCAATAATCTTGTAGAGGCAACCCACCAAACTAATAGGACGGAAGTCTTTTAGGTCAGTTGCACCCTCTCTTTTAGGAATTAAAACCAGAAAAATTGCGTTAGCGCTTCTTTCAAATTTTCCAGATTTAAAGAAATCAGCAAACACCCTCATCACATCCTCCTTAATGATATCCCAACACTTCTTATTGTTATGCTATTGAAACTTTCTTTATTTAGGGGAGAGAAGCATTTTGAAATGTTGTTTTGTACAGCCTACCCTTAGGTAACTGTTTTGGTGGTTGGTTTAATTTTCTTCCTTTCTAAATGTTGTTTAGTACAGCCTAGCCTTGGGAACCTTTTGCTAGCCTTTTGTATACACATCCTGTACACTTGGCTTACCCCTTTTCATTTTAAACAAATCTGATTATAACCTGTCAATAAATATAGGTTCAGACCCTTTTCAGTTCAAGTCTATGTGAGTAAGTGAACCTAACTTAAATCTGGTTATAACCTGTCAATAAATATAGGTTCAGACCCTTTTCAGTTCAAGTCTATGTGAGTAAGTGAACCTAATTTGTACAATATGGCTATACGCTATTTGTGACTCTACTTGCACAATTTAACCTGGGAAATTTTTACCTAGTTAAAGAATTCTGGTCTCTGATTTTATAGTTGTCCAAGTGACCTGAAAAACAAATTTTTTGCAAATTAGAGGGTTCCCTCTTCATTGATGATCTAGCTGGTATATGGTAAAATGAATAATTTTGAGCCCAGTAAATTACCTCAGTGATGTGATTTTATTTATTTATTTATTTTTTGTTTTTAATATATATTCAGACCATGTTGCTGTTAGTTTTGCTAGAAGTGGAGGACCTGGAGGTCAAAATGTCAACAAAGGTATGCACTATAACTTCATCTGATTCCCCCTGCTTTTTTGAATTGTGACTCTTCTGCTTGATCAGTGGTGGTTCCCATCCCTTGGGAAATGGGGTCGGATTTTGTATAGAATTGTGTTCTTTGCTGTGCTATAGGGTATTTGGGGAGAAAGGAATAAAAGGATTTTTGAGAACAAAGAAAAAAGTATGGGGGCGCTTAATGACTATTGTGACCTTAGCATCTAAATGGGCATCTATACTTGGAGTTCAAAGATCTGGCCTGGTCGTATATCATGAGATGTTGGGAACTAGGGGTTTTGTGGTAACTGTGGACGCCCTAGAGCAGAGGAGTTTGTGAGCTTGTCTTGGTGCACTTGGTTGTGCTGCATAAACTCCCCTTTTGTAGTGTTTCAGTCAGATTTTTGTTCTTTCTTTGGCTTCTCCAACTTGGGGATCTTTTCTTTTCTTTTCTCTTCTTTTCTGCTGTACATTCCTTTTCTCCTATTGCAATACAATCTTTCCTAATCGATCAAAATAAATTGTGACTCTTCTGCATATTTTTTGCGGCTGCTACTAAAATTCTAATGCAGTAAACACCAAGGTTGACATGCGGTTCAATGTAAAGAATGCATATTGGCTTAGCGACTGGGTCAGGGAGAGGATTCTGCAAATGGTCAGTCACTGGAATCTCTGAGTTTGACATTTTCTTAATGTAGGGGAAATAGATTTATTAGAACTATTGTACAGAGGGAACCGTGGTCCCTGCTTGTGCTGTCTAATTAGGATACTTTCTAGAGGTTAAGACTTAGAATTTTAGGGATCCAGCTGATAGCTCTTCTAGGCCAAAATTAACCGATAAGTTGGTAGTCATAGTACAATCTATCAAAATCTTTTGTTCTTCTATGACAATTGTTGGGTAGAAATTTTGAAGATCAGATGGTTATGTTCTTTGATAAATTGTATTTGATATGGAAGATGTTTTGGTTGGACCGATATAATGATGGTTTTTCAACTTCATTGGCATGTCTCATCTTCACTGCCCTTGCAGGAAGAACACCTGTCTATCCATGTCTTGACCTACGTATCTGTATAGTGTATTTGTAACTGCTGACCTATCTTTCTGGTTAGAGAGATATCATTTTGTTTTTTTGGCCATGAAGGCATATGCATATATATTTTTTTTAAATTGGTGTGGCTGTACAAGTTCATTACATGCTTTTCCTGATATTGTCAGGAAAAAAATCGGATAAACAAAGATGGGGAGATTGTGATTTCTTCTACAAAGACCAGAACACAGAAGTTGACTTCTACCCATTATTTGTATTCATTAGCAATTTTGATTCTGTGTTGCCTTAAAAGTTGGTTTCATTCTACTGTTCTTCTGCAGGGGTAACATTGAAGATGCTCTGGAGAAATTACAGGTATCAAGGGACAATGGTTGTCTGCTATCATCACTTCTTATCGTGAAACTATAATGTATCTATTTGTTCAAATGACAAAATAAACCTGAATGTTGGATACGACAGCATCTGGTCCATTAAACACACCAAACATTTGATGTTGCATTTTCAATTGAAAATTTTTCATTTCATTTCATCCTTATATAACATACTATGATAATCCTTAATTTCCTGTTGATATTTCAATTAACTCATATTTTCTCATAATTTTTTCTTATTTCTTAATAAATTGAAAAAAAAGGCAATTATTGATGCTGCTTCATATGTCCCACCACCTCCTTCCGAAGAGACGAAGAAGAAGATTGCTAAGTTGTAAGAGCTCTACCCTATTCATGTGACTATCTTATGCCCATCAATGTTTCCTTTGAACTTTTAATGTACCCTAATTCATCCATGTTTCTGTATGGTTTGACATTCGAATTTTAAGGGTCGTGAAGTGGTAAATCTATTACTGTTTATGTGTTGAAGGGCTGCTGCAGGGGAGCATAAAAGGTTGCAGAACAAGAAGGTCCTTTCGCAAAAGAAGGCTCTCAGGAGAAGCAAAGATGGTTGGGATTGAACGAGCAATATGGTATGAAAATTTCGGTTCTTCGAATTCCATTTTCCCCCTTTCTGGGGCCATATGTTCCTTTTCCCTCAAAGCAGTTTTTCTGTTCCTTTCTCATTTTTTTTTTCTCTGTTCAATTGTTAAGGGAATCAACAATGTTTTAGTAATTGATGTAAACCATCACCCACCCTTCTACATGGATGATGAGATTTAGTGAGCAGCTGCGGAGAACCCCGGCAAAGACCCTTCTGCCGAAAAGTTCAAGACCCATTCTACGTGGGATTCAAATCATCAAGGCCTAGACAATTAATGTTGTCTTCCCTTTGTGTAAAAAAAGTAACATTTCATTGTAATTTGTCAACTGTTGTCATTCTTACAGAAAATAATATATACAAACTAATTTTTGAACAGACCTGAAGTACCTGAAGAATTACAGTTAAAGTTGTCAGGGTACAAATCATGCTCAGGATAATGGGATATGTTCCACTAGTTATATTGGACTCATGTTGTTATTCTCTCTAATATCTTGACTATGAACTTTGTTCAAGCTTAGATCATTGGCCTGTGGTTCTCAGGAGCTTCTGAAAGCCTTTCCCTAGACTGATAAAAAAAACCTCAGAATTTATGGTTGTATATTGTTGGTTCTGTATGTAAATGAGATGAAACGATGGTTACCTATTTTTCTGAATTGTATTATTGTTGTAGACGACTGTAATCAAAGAAAGTGGTGGAGAGGATGAGGCTCGGATTTAGTCGCTTTTTTTAGGGTGATTTATGTTTCACACAGCGTAACATCCCTAGTATACAACAGTTCACATACCACCATGGTAGATTTGATTGATTTGCACTATTAAATAAAGCTCGAACTCCACACACCAATGCTTACCTAGATTTGAGGTAGACTTGATTGATTTGCACTATTAAATCAAGCTCGGACTCAACACACCAATGCTTACCTGGATTTGAAACAGTAATCGAAAGAGATGAAAGTTGGAAATAAGATTAATAACAGAGAAATCTCATAATAAAACAAAGCAGTAAATTCTAATAAAAGGTTTTGTGCAAAGGGTTCTTTTTATAGAGAAAAATAAAACCGTTTGGGAGCGCCTGTAACTGCGTACAATCCTCATCCCAATAAAGATCCAATAAAAACATTGTAAAACGGTTAGAAATCAAGTCTGAATGTCCCCAAAAACTGGTTCACACACGTGCTAACCCAATCGAATTAGTCGGTTGCACACATGCTAAGGTTTTTTGGAGTCTACATCCAAAATGCTCTTGGTTGGGCCTAAGCTCGTCAATGAGCTTACGTGCGCCTAAGTATTCCTTGTTCCCCTCTACAAACTTACAAAGCTCATATGAAAAGAGGATATATAAACCACTTCCTCAAACTTGTAAATTTTCAATGTGGGACAAACTTGCACACATAAATACTAAAATGACCAAGCATCAAGTTTTCTTAACAAAACTAAGTTAAGGGTTTTATTAAAATACCCGGCATATAGCTGCCGTGGAGTATAGTTTAAGGCTATACCAAAGTTTAAAATTTTGTTGAAATTTCGGTTTCGGATGGGTTGGATGAAATCCGAAATGAAGTAATTTCGGAATCATTTATTTAGCCGAACTTTTTGTATTTTGCCCAAAAAAAAAGTAAAAAGATTTATTAAAACTCTATAAATAGCATCAAAAACTCTATTTAAAACTCTATAAGTAGAAACTTTATTAAAGACTATTTTACTTTATAATTATTTATGGTTCGGTAATAACTACAAATTTAGACATTTTCAAATTTATTTTGTAGTAGTTGTAGGTGAAAATGCAATTAATATTTTATTAGTTAAAGATATTTTATGCTTTTGTTTTGTAAGGTAAGATTAGTATTAAGTAGGAAAGGAATGTACAAGATCAGTCCAAGGACCTGACCAAAGAGAATTCAAGAAAAACAGATTGGACAAAGATAAGAGTAGGCAACATACTGCCCAAAATAAGAAAACAAAACAAATATAAAGAACAGAAACAAACATCAGAAGTCAGCAAAGCTTCCAGCTCATGATGTTTGATTTGTTGAGTGACTTCAGAGTTTAGACCATGTTCATTATGAGAAGCAGACAGCTGAACTCTGTAACTGATCTGCTCAACAGTCTTGAAAGCAAAGGTAAAGGAGTGTCTAAAGATTCTTGAAGTCCTTTCAAACCAGATCCAATAGACAGTAGCAGCCAGGCTCAACTTCTTCAAATAATCCAAGCAATCTTTGCCATGAATGTTGCTGCACCAGATGAGTTCATCATTCCAATAAAGTACAGGTCTAGAAAAGCCAGCTTTGAGAAGAATTTGCTTCCAAATCCAATGGGTGTGGGTGTGTGGGCATTGAAAGAAAAGATGTTCCAAAGATTCTACAACAGAATTACAGAAACAATAGCTCACAGGGCCAATGACACCCCAATTCATCAGCTTATCGTGGGTTAAAAGAGCACCACGAGCAGCCAACCATAAGATGAAACTCTGTTTAGGAATATGACCTACAAACCAAACATCATTATGCCAAGGAACAATAGGAAGCTTTGGTCTCAATGCCTGCCAAGTGTCACTCGTGATAAAATCACCAGTATGGGAAGGGAGCCAAGTGATAGAATCCACACCATTCATGTCATTCAGATTGGGAAGAGTCTGCCAAATATCTTTGAAGACTTGATCTTGAGAAGGGCAAGAACTCCAGCAGTTATCAGAGATAAAGTGACTGACCTTAGTAGCAATGTCAAGTCTATGATTATAGATTGTACGAGGCCTAACCAAGTCAATGAAGGGGCTCATCGAGTGCCAATTGTCCCACTAGAACCATGTTTTACTGCCACTATTCACACAATACTTGATCAACATTCTAGCCATCTGCCTAGCATTGAGAGTTTTTATCCACGACCAGCTGCATTTGTGACAAGTCTTCAGGGACCAAAAGTTCTTGTTTTTTATGTAGAAAGAGTTGATCCATTTAACCCAAAGGAAATTTTTATCAGTCACAATATGCCAGAGAAGCTTCAGGATGGCACACTGGTTCCACACTTTAGTATTGAAGAGGCCTAAACCCCCTTCATCTTTTGGAGAACAAAGATCTTTCCAAGCTACTGGGCAAATCCTTTTCTTTTCTCTATCACCATCCCAAAGGAATCTACAACACACGTTGAAAGTACTATTAGAGAGGAGTTGATATTGGGTACATTATTTTATTAACTATTATATATAATAGATATTATTACTATTTTTTTTTTCTTTTGCTTATACAGGTGCGGATTCTGTACCCGCGTAAATTGAAGGAAATTAAAAAATAAAGTTTAAAATTTCAGTTTAAACTTTTATACATTAAAGAAAGAAATTGGCTGAAATTAAGGCTATATTAAAATACTTTAAATAAAAAAAGCAAATTTATTTCAGTGAAATATTCAAAATTTCACGAAATTTCATAGCCATATTTTGTTCAATTATTTTAATCATAAATTTGTTTTCGGCCAAAATTTCGCCAAAATATCCAAAATTTCGGTTTCGTTGGAGATCCGAAATGGTTGAAATTTCCAAAATTTTAAACTATGGGCTATGCTTCAACTGATCCACAACTTTATTTAGCCTTAAAAGTCAAGAGTTAGGCTGATATGAAAAAATTGAGTACCCTTCCATTGCTAATTGCTGCTGCAATTGGAAAAACTTTTGTAATAGTAGAACAAATAAAGAGTGAATTGATCTCCACATATATCAAGAAAGGAAGATAAAACGATGAAGAATAAATCAAGCATAAAAGACACAGGTTTACGCGATTTGACAAATTGTGCCTACTGCCACGGATGCACACCCAAATCGACTATTCTCCAATGTTCAAAATAATGTATTACAAAGAACAGCCACGAAAGTACGAATAAATATCCTTAAATTAGGGCTAAACATAATAGAAGTGAACTCACAAGTACACCCAGTTTTACAATTCGACCGGCGTTCAGTGCTTGATCTACATGCTAAAGTGCTTGTGAGTTAGTTAATACAGTTGGAATAATAGATGTATTGGTAGTTAGAACAATATTTTAACAAATTCTTGATCTAATGGGAAACCCAAATCTTTCTGACTCTGGGACTGGATATTCTTAACAGGAAAAGAAAACATTCCAAGATTATCATAAGAACAAAAAAAGAAAGAAGTACGAATTGAATGAGAGAAAATAGCTGACTAGGTGAAAATTTCTTCTTTATATACAGATGCAAGAAGTAAAAGAATATATAAATTCATCTCCTCCACACATACTCCTCCCCAGATTGCCGATCGATATGCCGGATCCAACGACCAGTACCCTTCACTGCCGAACTCACACTTGCACCAACAGCATCAGCCCCTATATGAGCAATCTCCAACCCCTCCCCCACCGGAAGAAACACGGTCCGCACGACGCGTGACCCGCCATCGACGACACCATGCCATCTGAATCCACCACCAGTAGTTCTTGATGCGCTAGCATTCTTACAAACCAAAACTGCACCCCTCTGGCCAAATTTAGCAAACCTCAGTATTCTACCCAAGTCCTTACTCTTACAATCTACTACTAGGAAATCTACACCAACAAGCCCAGACATCACTTCCTCAGCCTCCCCCACAATTACTTCCGGTGTCATACTGGCCAAGTCGGTCATCTTCTCGACGTACTCCGACCGGGAGCGTTCGTTGGGAACTACACAGACATGTCGTCCACGCGTATGACGGCTAGCGATGGCAAGGCCGACGCTTGTCGTGATAACTCCACCCTGCGACCACGCTTCGACGATTAGCTTTGCATTCCATCCACCAGCCATGGCTGAAATTAATTCTGCCACACTTGATTCTTCGAAAAGCTCACACTGTATATACATACATAGATACACATGAATTTGAGGAGATTTCATTAGAGCCCAGATAGAGAATTTGGATGGAAACCATTTGGGTTTTCAGGTTACAGTTAGTTCTTACCAATTTGACAGTTTCAATATAAGCCTTGGAAGCTGTTTCAGGAGACCAAACTAGCTTCATCTCTTTCTTCTTCTTCTTCTTGTTTTGAGTTCTGTTTGTTTCCAAGCAACAAGGTTTGGCTTTTAAATGAGGATGAAGTGAGGGAAAGTCCAAAACTGGCAAAGAAAAACCGTTGACCCTTGTAAATTTTATGAAGAAATAACTATGAAAAAATAAAATTAATGTGAGCGGGTCCCAGCTAACCTGAAGAAATGGTTCAAATCGAAAGTTGGTAACCAACGCGAGACAGGAAATTATCACCGCGTCCGTGTGATCCAAACATAGTTATCCAATCAGAGTCAATCTTCGTCAGCTCCAGCCTCCCTCGCTTTTATGCTTACGTCATATTCTACGCTCCAATTGGTCGGTGTGATGCCACCAAACGCGACGGCTGTTATCAAGTTTCATACGGCACCGCCACCTAGGGTGTCAATTAGTTCGGTTTAAATCGAAAACCGAACAAATCGAATCGAACAAAGTCGGTTTGGTTTGTTTTTTATATTCATTTTGGTTTGAGTATGGTTTAGAAAACAAAAAACCGAATTAGTTCGGTTTGGTTTTCGATTAAGGCATCGATTAAATCGAATCAAACAGAAAAAGAAGTAGATTATATATAATATATAAGTATATGTGTTTTATATAAAAACTAATATTAATTTTGTCAAACCTAATAAAAAAACTGAATTTTTTGGTTTCTATTTCGGTTTGATTCGGTTTTCAGTTTTATCCATTATAGTTCGGTTTGGTTTGGTTTTCGGTTTAGTGTAATGTACTTCGGTTTGGTTTATGTTTGACCACTAAACCGAACCAAACCGACCGAATTACACCTCTACATGAATACCGGAATCATTGGAACTGGTTTAAGGAACCAGTTCTCTAATGGGAACTAATTAATTTTAAAGGCCTATTGGTCGCATTTGGTTAGCATATAACAAAATAAGTTTTGTCCTAATAAAGATGTTTGGTTAACATAGTTCTAACCAAATTATTTTCCTTTTTAACTATAATTATTTTCATATAATCCCATAGTCACACATAAGCTTTGCAAATTTATATCCTTTTAAAGATGATAATAACACTCTAAAATGAGCTATATAATATATAGTGTATTTACATATTTGCAATTATTCACTTTATTAACAATTTTTTTACTGCAAAAACTCAAAACTCATTCTTAAAATCTAAATTCGGGATTAGATCACTCAAACTGAAGGCATATATAGTGCTTTTCGTGGCTCAGTTGGTAGCAAGTTGGGCTCTAGTGGGCGTCTCCGGAGGTAAGTCTAGAATTCGAATATCACTAGAAGCACTCGTGGCCAGAGATTTACCTTTAATGCTCTCGCCCCGAACGTGGATTAGTCCCACTCCTATGTGAGTGTGGGAACACCACGTGGTTAAGACCAAAAAAAAAAAAAGAAATCAAAAAACTCAATTATAGTTTTGCTTATGTTGGGTATGACTGAAACAAAAGAAAGTACAAGGGTTGGATCCAAACTATTGGCGTATAACTTTTTTTTGAAGTCATTCAAGAGAGAGGGAGAGAGAAATTTTGCTTGCCCAGGTCATCTATTTATATAAAAGTAAATAGATAATATGACAGTTGAAATACAAATTGTACGATGATCAATTGTGTGAATTAACAATCTTTATTATAATAAATTGAATTTAATAACAGTTAAAATTGTTGCAATTTTAACACTGGATTATTCAAATAACCATAGTTTTGAATTGATTACAACCATTAGATGAATCACACAAGTGGCAATTAGGATTAAGTTGATTTTTCAATGAAAGAAATATTTAGTAAGGCAAGTTGGAACATGTGAGGCCATGACACTTACATAAAGATCATTAAATGTTTAATATTAACCTTAAAGTCAATCCTTAATACAACCAAACAAATGACTGTGAACTGTCTCCTATAAGCACCCAAGACAAAGTCAATTTCAGCCATCTATTTTGAAAATGACTTTTGGTAGATATTTTTCTCAATTTTTCTTTAAAAGCTTTTCATTGTTGGATACCATTTCTTCATGTATACCCTCTTCCCTCTCTCTCTCTCTCTCTCTCTCTCTCCCATGAGGACCTAAGACAAAGTCCATTTCAGCCATCTATTTTGAAAATGACTTTTGGTAGATATTTTTCTCAATTTTTCTTTAAAAGCTCTTTATTGTTGGATACTATTTCTTCATATTTTGAAAATGACTTTTGGTAGATATTTTCCTCATTTTTTCTTTAAAAGCTTTTCATTGTTGGATACTATTTCTTCATATACTCTCTCTCTCTCTCTCTCTCTCTCTCTCTCTCTCTATATATATATATATATATATATATATATATATATTTTTTTTTTTTTTCTTTTTAATGAAATTAAGCATACTTATTATAATTATGTATTATAAATTCAGTAATGTATTTTACATTGTTCATTTGTTTGTATTATTGAAAATCATAAGATCTAAAATTGGTTAAAAAAAGAAGGTTAGAGTGACGGTGTTTATAACAATAATGAGTTATACGTTCGTATTAATAACGTTTAACGGCAGCTATTGACCTTTCTCTTCACAATAAAGACGATCACGACATTATAAACAACAATTATTTAAGCTGCATTTGTCACTGCTTGAATACGTATTTATTTTTACTTTTAACTTATACAGGTAATGTTTTAAGTCATAGGTGCATTTAGACTGCGCCCGTCTTGTGCTTTTGGATAAGCACTCATTGGATAAATGGCTCAATAAAAGCACTTATTTACAACAACAATAAACTGCTTTCTTGAAGAAAATAGCATTTGGTATATACATTTATTTAAGTACTTGTGAAAATTTATGGGTACAATAGGTATTATAAAAATATTATTAAATTTTAGAAATAACATTTACTTAAGTGCTTATGAAAGTTTAAGGGTAAAATAGGTATTATGAAAATATTACTTAAGTTGAGAAATAGCTTCTCGCATAAATAATAAGGAAACCTGTTCTCAACAGCTTCTCTTTATGGGTAACCTTCTTCTATTGCTTATGCGTAAGCACTTACCCATTAGGTGTTATCAAAAACATTTTTATTTTTAAAAAGTGCTTTAATAAACTATAAGCTGAAATAAACACTTACAAAAGTAAAGCCAAATGCAGCCATAATAATGTTGAAGAGGTAAATTCTTACCCGTAAGCAATCAAAGAAGAAAACCCATTAGGAGAACAATTTCTCCTTATCAGTAATAAAAGAAGTGATTTTCTAGACATTAAAACAAACTTTGAGAATAACACTTTTAACTACAAATACATCAATAAAACTATGAAAATGATATTTTCCACCCTCAAAGTTTAATATAATTTCTAACATAAATATATATATATATATAGGGAGAAAATCTCTAAAGAATCATTCTCAAGCTCATGAATCAACCACAACTAAGAGTAAGAAAAGTCACTTCCCACTGTGATGTGAGAGTCTCTGAATTCATGTTTAGTTTAGAACAAGTTGTCCCACTGGGTTCATGTGATACAGATCATGACTGTGATTTCTCTATACTTAAAGAGTCAATTTGCTCTGATGATGGAGTCTCTGAATTCATGTTTAGTTTAGAACAAGTCGTCCCACTGGGTTCATGTGATACAGATCATGACTGTGATTTCTCTATACTTAAAGAGTCAATTTGCTCTCTCTCTCTCGAACCTTTCTTTCCTAGAGCTTGTTTCAGTGTTGTGAAGTCAGGGTGGCCAGAAGGGCTAAAATTTTAAACTTTGTTTGATGTGTTGCTTTCAGTCACATCACTTGTGAGAGACGAATAGCCCAATCTTTTCAGTACGGTAATCCTTAATCTCTTTTTATATTTCTTGGACAACAACAAAAGTTGACCGAAACAAGGAAGATAATCAAAACATTAAAGTATTATAT
>JAUPMG010000009.1:7566093-7586918 GCA_031762675.1 Pachysandra terminalis
CCTAATTCTTATACTTTATAATCCATGCATGTAGTGTAGGATCACAGACCACTGAGTATTATTCTGTGAGGATGGGAGAGAACTATCATTGCGTGACACAACTGTACACTGCACACACTTATTATAATTATTACACATTTGTACTCGTATGCACATTTTCTCAAATACTGGAATATGAGTGAATGCCCTTCATCGAAGGTTTACTCATCCGGGCTTCCAACTTATGGATGTTGTTTAATATTTCAGGTTCAGAAGCTTAGGAGCGGCACGAGAAGACTTGGTTTGGGTAGCGTACTCTGATAGACATATGGTATAATTAGCTAGAAGTAGATTTTACTTAATCTGGAATTTATAGTTTAGCATATCATCTATAGTTACTTATATCTTACTAGAACTATTAAACTTCCGCTTATGTTTGTCGATCCACCTCCATAGCGATATGGGGTGAAGGTCGCAACTAAATCCGAAGGTTCTGAACTTTTAGGTTGGTTCGTGACACAATGTATGCGCCTTACCTGAGTCACAACTCTAAAGGGCCTCGATTAAGGTCTCACATCTGGATTTTTCAGGTAATATTCGATTCCCTAAGGAATCTCATCCTGGCTCTCCCAGGGCAACATTTTACTCATAGAGTCTTATAAATGCCCCCGATGGCATAAGTCTTCTTAATGTCTCATCTTGCTTGCAAAGAATGCGCCAGGACTAGTCGCTGTGTGAGAAGCCGACCACTAGCCTGGTGACATATCGAATCCATATCCTCATAATATGGAGGTAATGCGAGCGTAAAATGTGCATATAATATACAATCTCATGCCTCATGAAAAGATAAACTCTATTAAATTCTCACGCATGAAATATAATATATTATGAAATGTATACATAACAAATGTAAATAAAAACTTTACCACCTAACATAAATCACAATCTACATAATCCCATCTCTCGGACATGAACCTTAAAAGCTTTTCTAGTTACAGGTTTAACCATGGGATTAGTTTTCATCTGTTGAGTAGAGATGTGTGTAAGGGACACGTTTCTATGTGCAACTCTATCTCAAGAGTAATGATAGCGAATGCGATGTGTTTCATTCTGCCATGATATTTGGGATCCTTGGTGTTAAGGGTGTAAACGAGCTGAGCTTTGCCCAGCTCGGCTCGGGCTCGTAAAATCTGGACAAGGCTCAGGCTCGGCTCAAGCTCTGAAAAAAATTTCTCAGGCTCCCTATTTTTTCAAGGCTCAGCTCGGCTCGTGAAAGCTCGGTTTGGCTCATGAAAGCTCGGCTCGTGAAAAGCTCAGCTTGCAAAAGCTCGACTCGCGGCTTTGGTTTTGTCGTTTTTGTAGACCCTGCTGTTGCAGAAAGAGTTGTTATGGATAAACATATGATAGATAGTAGAACCTTAAGGGCTTCGATCTTTAATCAATTTTCTTTCAAACCTTATGAACGTAATGCCGAGTCTCTGACAAGTCAGATTGTTATCTAGATTTCAGTTGAAGGTGGATGAAAATATTTATTTATTTTTATCTGTGCAACATGATTCATGAGTGTACAATTGTTTTGCTAGTAATGTGTTTTCCATTTGATTTAGATTCAGTTATTCTTCATATTAATGTAAAGATTAAAATCGTTTCCTTTGCCTCTTCTTTTTTCCTCCCAGAATGAGAAATTTATGATGTTGAAACGCGTTTTTGGCTTCAACTTTTCCTTTATTTTCCTTTTCTGCTAAACTTTTCATTTATGTTGGAAGGCTTAAGAGAGAAAAACGCGAGTGAAGAGAAACAAAACAGAAACAGAAACAGAACATTAAGAGAGAAAAACGTGAGAGAAAAAAACGTGAGCGAAGATAAACAGAACAAAAAGAGAGTACAAAAAAAAAAAAAACATAAAAAGAAACCTGAGAGAATGGCAAATGGATCGTGAGTGAATCTGAAAAGTGAACAGTGAAGATTGAAGTTCGAAGAAGCCTCCACAGTCCCACTCCACACCATTACAACAAAGCTTATATGTAACTTGGAAGTTGAAGGGTCGTTTCTTACTTTCTTCCATTGGAAAAAAAGAAAGTCCCAAGAGTCAAGACCAAGAGTCAATTAAATTAATTAGGTTTTTTTAATTATTTTGACATAAGCACCCCACTAATTAATTCTGTATTTAATAATTAATATTATATATATATATATATATATATATATATATATATTCAAACTCGGTAAATTAAAGAGCCTATTGTTTGGGCTCAGGCTCAGGCTCGACTCGCATTGTTGGCAGCCTTAGTTCTTGGAGAAGTGATTTCAACCCGTATTTTTTGTTTCAAAATTGGCAAAGATGATTATAACAAGGGTAAAAAACTCATCTGCCTTGCTCTCGAAAAGACTGACTAAGAACAAAGAAAATATGATGCTAACCAGAACGAATAATGAGAGGAGAACTTAGCCACATTTTATGCACCCCAAATGCTGATGAGAATACAAACGAAGATTGCGAAACTTGCTGGTATCGAGGCCATCCCTGTTTGGATCCGTTACCAAAAACTCTATGCGACGGATTTGAGTTGCAGTCACTGTCATTTGTTCCTGCCAAAGAAAGTGATGGTGGTGTTATTGGAAGAGGAAAAGTCAAAATTGACGAACAAATCTAGGATCAATGAATGTAATCGTGGTGAACTCCAACAGTTAGGGAGTGAAGGGATCTGCAATTCAGGATGTTGGATTTAAGTGATGACCTGACCTGATTGGCCCAACCCGTTTCAGCTGACTCGGATCCCCTCTTAATGGAAAGTCCATGCTTGGTTAGAAGTGTGGATGTGGATAACTCTCTCCTAATAGAATTAGGAGATTGAGTCCTACTAGGAGTTGAGTCTTCTATTTATAGTAGACCTCTCTCTACCCATCTAAGCTTCACACATTTGGAGATATCTAATATAGAGAATATCTCTCATCTTCTTCCCTCTAGAGATTTGGTTTTGCTATAATAGAGATTCCTATAAAGAGATTTGGTTGTTTGTGTGCGGGTTTATTGTATGTGGTTTTAATAATCACATATTCTGACGTGGGACGTTTTTCGGTTCGATAGAGATCTTCCGTTATAGATTCAAGTTCATGTGCATCGAGGTATATGATCCAAGTCGTCTACAACCTTCATATATATATAAACGTTTTATTGATGAAGAAGTTAATACAATTTGGTGAATGGGATTTCGTTGGATCTTGAAGAAGAGAATGCCAACAAAAGAAAAGGATAGGATTTGGGGGGGGGGGAATGCCAACAAAAGAAATTAATAGTGTTATAATCTACATTTCTTCCCTACATTTTCATTTTGTTTAGCTTATTTGGAAGCTTACCTTGTAAAAAGGATGGTTACATTTGTTGTTTGGCTTCTATCATACCTTTTCATTATTGTGCACCTTTAATCCAGGTAATGTGATGCCAAATTGTATTTTTATGTCTCTAAAGTTCACAAGACAAGTGCTTGGGCGATCAGCCAAGTCGAATGCCAAGGATCATCTATGAGTTTCAACAACTATACTTTTACAGGTTCCTTTTTGGGTTAGATTAGAAAAGGACTACCATGTTAGTTGGTTTTGGTTTGAGATTCTATGTAAGGTCTGGTTGCAAGCTCTTTGATAATTGGGTATCTTGTAATCTTCATCAGAGTGGCAGTTTCAGGATTGATTTTGCACATGCACGTAGTCACTTGTGATACATAATTTAAATATTTGTGTTCTGAGTGTTGCTTCTTCTTTTTTTGTTATTATTTATTGTTTAATTTTCAGTTTTTAATTTTTCATGTTTCCTTTTTCCGTTGACCCTTTGATTTTAGTATTACAGCTAAATTGAGGAAAAAGCATAATAACAAGGACAGTGAAATAGTTTTAGTTATGAGGTTTACATGGCTTTACTTTGTGCACTGACAAGAAAAGAAGAAAGTTATAGCAGCCCTTACCATTAGGGGTGGCAATGGGCCGGGCTTGCACACTATCATAACAGTTTTTTGTGTGTCTAAGCCCGGCCTAGCCTCCCCTAAAAATTCAATTCTCTTTAATTTAAAACTATAAGTATATACTTTTAAATGATATTTTAATGTAATTTTATAGAAGAAAAATGTTTTAAAGTATCTTATATACAATGAAATTTCAAGTATCTAATATACATAAATAAATTTATGTATGTTTTTTTTTTTAATAAAAAACATAAATTCATATCTTATAAATGTAAATTCACATATTCAAAACTAATATATTATTATATGCTCGGGGCGGCCTGGCCCTAAACTTGACCAGGCCGGGCCTGGATGGACTTGATAAGTATAAAGCCACAGGCCTATATCTCTTACCCAATCCTGCCCAAATACTGGGCTAGGCGGCTGCCCAGCCCACTGCCACCCCTACTTAGCACCAATTTGACAAAATTTTGGGGGAATGCTATGGTTGATACTTATAAAGTAGTAATTTCCTTTTTGACTCTTTAGCCTGTTGACTACTTCTCTAGATCAAATAGAGTCCTGAACAACCAATTTATGAAACCTTTCTAATTAAGCTTATTAATGTTTTAGCAATTTAGCTTCATTGAAGACATAGGATCAATGACATTATTAATTTATATTGTAGAAATGAAGTGTATCAAGTGGGGTGCCTTGTGCAAGTAATAAGGCATGCCCCCAATGCTTCGAGGTGTTCGGTTGTGGATGGTGTTTATCCTTGGGCAATGATAGTGTCGGTGCAATGAAGTGGATGCATCTCGAGTTGCTTGATTAAAAGCAATGTGTTGGTTCTATTTTATTTCACATGCTTTCTTTATCCTTTACTCCTTTCCAGTATAATTACTTTTTAAAGGTTTGAGTGTGTAAAACCAGTATGAACTAAAAGTTGATCTAAATACGTGATCCTTCTTTTCTTTGTTGCACCCATAGTAATGATTCTTTTTGTATTTGATTCTGAAAAATGAGATCTACATATTTTTATCAATTTTGATGAACAGTTTAGGATGAAAGAATCAAGTTGCACGAGCAATTATAAAAAGAAAATGAAAGGAAAAACTATTTTAGAGGGAGGGAGGGATCTGTTATGGATATGAGATTTATCTCAAGAATGGCAGGTCTTTATTTGCTGAAGTTTATTGCAATTGTCATGCTAAGTTACAGGATGCAGGAATGTATTGTAGTTAGTTACTACATTATAGTGTAACTGCAGAATTATAATTGGCCTAAGCACAGTTTTGGTTGTTTTACTTAGGTTGGATAAGCATATAAGAAGTTGCTTTTTGAAAAACAAAAATCGACTTTTGAAGGTTTCATTTGTAATCTATTTCTGCAATTTTCTAATTGAAAGCATATTCGTTAATCTGACAGTCAAGCTACTTTCTGGTGCTGGGTGGAATTGGTATTGCTACCCTCTGATATATTAGTGTGATACCAAAAAAAAAAAAATAGAAGTTAAAAATTATATACCGGCTGGTATCGGTAGTACCAACCAGTACATAATGGTTGTGTCATCTTTTTTTTTTCAAAACAAACCCTTAGGGGGGTGTTATTTATGATCTGAAGTGATTGCCGATTTGTCATGAAGTTGTTACCATGTAAATATAGTGGGGGAAGCAATATGGAATATGTGATTCATTGGTTGCTATTATGTTTTTATTTTTTTATTTTGTCACATTTCCATTTTATGAGATTCATATCGGACTACTGTGTCTTTGGAGGTTTAATTTTGAATCCTGCTTTTTTCTGGGCTTACTCAGTTTTTTACACAGCCAACTTTGAATTTACCTTGTTGCAGTAAGTTGGTCTTCTATTTTCTTTTGCCAGGAGGTATGCAATCTTTAGTGAAAATGAAGATTACGCAAGACACTGGAATTGGTTCTAAGATATGTTTTCTTTTCACCTGATATCAACTGATTACAAAGATATTGTGCTTTCACTTTTATACTTTGTTTTAAGAAGTCAAAACAAATATCTACTTGTGCAAAGAAAAAGGTCTGAAGTTGATTGAGAATGTAAATGGTGGCAAGTAGATGTTGTGTCTTTTAACCTTAGTTGGGTGTGTTGCAGGGCGGAGATGGATAACCTCACTCTACTCTCTCAATGGCCTAGACCATTTACCTTCAATTTTCCCTCTGAATATTTGACATATTTGATTTATGATTGTCCTGAAATCATATTAGCCTGTGTATTTCCCTGAAGCAATATTCATTTTGTATACTTGAAAATCCCAGAACTTCACCTGTTTGCAACAACAGAGGAATTGTAGTCTTTCAGGGGATGAATGGAAAAGGCAGGATCTCTTCTTCCTCTTCTTCTTACCTTTTGTGTTGTGTTTGAGTTAGGGAGAACCCTATGTAAATGACCTAATACAATAAGTGGCCAAGTCCATTCCTTGACCAACCCCCATGCAGCCTTAGTTTTCTGTTGAAGGGATTGGTATTAATGGTAATGCTGAACTTCATTTGTAAAATTAGGCTTACATAAGTTTTCATTGATTCTTGAAGTGATATTTGGTTATAGTTCTTTTGAAGTTATTTAGGCCATGTTTGTCATTGCTTTCTAAAATGAGAAGTGATTCCTTCAGAATTGATTCTTATGAAGAGTTTTGTAAAAGGTGCTTCAAATAAAAAGATAGCGTTTGGTAAATCCCTATTTAAGAACTGTTTTTAGGTCTAGAAGATAAGTAGGGACAAAATGGACATTATAAAGTGTTAAAAGGATAAAATAATCTTATTAAAAATATCACTTAAGTCGCTAAATTGATTCCCTCAAAAGTAATTTGGAGAAGTAGGGGCCAGGGAATCACTGCTTCAATGGAATCAACTTTTCAGTGAAGTGTTTCATTGGAATTGCTTCTTAGACTTGTTTACCAAATGCTTAAAGTGTATGGTTAAAGCGCTTCTACGCTTAGGAATCACTTTAAGAGCCCAAAGAAGCAATGCCTAACACACCCTTAATCTGTAGTCTGAATTGTGCTATAAAACCAGCATTGAGGAATTTTTGTTTTCTATTTTTAAGTTCTCATGATAAGGACAATGTTAAGCATGGTTTTAAGACCTGGTCTATACTGTCTGATCCGTACCACGATTGGCCAAGACCGGTCTGATCCCAAGCCACGCTCACTATACAACTATTGAGGCTTTGAATCGGATCAGTCCAATTGATATTGGTATGTTCAAGTCGGTACAATCGGTCTGGTGATTGGTACAACCAATCCCACTGATCAAATGTTTTATTTTATTTTTTTTAATTTATAAATGGAACAGTCCAATTGGTATAAACTTGGACCGGTCTTGACCAGTCTAGTTCATCCAAATTTTTGGGTGATCCAATTTTTGTATCGGGTCTAGATCAACCAGTTTGGATCGGGATCGGTTGGGACCACTCTGATCCCTAATCCCAAGATTTGGTGTTAAGTTGAGATCTATTAAGTTACATATCAATGTTTTTATTCTCAAGATCTTGGATTGAACCAGTCTGGGCCGATCCCAGTTTGGATTGCCGATTCTGGTCCAATCCAAGTTTTAGATTGTCCTTAAGAAAAAGAAAAAAAAATTAGATCTATCCGATCTAGTCATTGGATCAGTCTGGATCGTTCCGATCCAATGCCTATTGGAAAAAAAAAATGAATCGGATTGGATATGGCCGGTCTTGGCCAATCTCGATTCGGATCGGCCAATCCGAACTAATCCTTAAAACCATGATACATACAAGATTCTATATAAGAAGATGCAAGGCTAACATTAATAAGGGATAAAAAATGAATGTTTATACCTTTAATAAACAGTATAAAAATATAGTTCATAAATTAAAATATAGAAAGATATTACCACTTTTCTGATAAGATACAAATATATATTAATGGAGGAGTGGTCTGTGTTATGGATGTCAATTGATTCAATTTAAATCGAAAATCGAATTAACTAACCTGAAAAAGGCGGTTGATATTTTTATTTTATTTTTTTCATTTTGATTTGGTTATGTTTTAGAAAAAGAAAAAATCAAATTAATTTGATTTGGTTTTCGGTTAAGGCTGAGACTATATCGAACCAAACAAAAAAGACTGAATATATATACACGTGTGTCTGTATGTTTTATATCGAAAATAGTATTAGTGTTGTCAAATCGAATCAAAAAACCGAATTTTTCTGTTTCTATTTTCATTTTGTTCAATTTTTGGTTTTATCCATTATAGTTCAGTTTAGTTTTCAATTTTTTAATTCGGTTTCTATTTCGATTTGATTTGATTTTTGATTTAGTGTAATGTAATTTGATTTGATTTATTATAATGTAATTCGGTTTGGTTTAGGTTTGACCACTAAACTGAACCAAACCGATCGAATTAACCTCTAGTCTTTGAAATATATTATAAAATCATGGGTTATATGTAGAATATCATAAAAGATAGAAAATGTATATGAAATTTAAAAAAATATAAGTGTTAAGTGAAATTAATTGGAAGTGTTAAAAAAAAGTTAATTTTTTAAATATAAAAAATAAACAAAATTTACTAAAATGACACGTCATCCCTTTACTACAGTACGGAGGGTTTGTCATAATATATAGTATATATTCCTTAAAATCCAAAATGGGTATAGGAATTTTTTTTTTATTTTTATTAAGTTTCAATCTTGTTTCTTTTGAAATTGCTTGCAGCCAAGATGACCAAATTAGGGTTGTAAAGGCTACGTTTGGCCCGTCTTCTTTATGTACTTATTGCAACTTATAGCTTACATAAGCACTTTTTAAAATTAAATATATGTTTGGTAGCGTTTCCGGGTAAGTGCTTACTCATAAGCAGTAGAGGAAGGCTACCCATAAGGAGAAGCTGCTGAGAGCAGCTTCTCCCAAGCTCTTATGCGGTAAGCTATTTTAAAACTTTAGTAATATTTTTAAAATACCTATTTTACCCCTAAACTTTTATAAGCACTTAAATAAATGCTATTTCTAAACTTTAATAATATTTTTATAATACTTATTTTATCCCTAAACTTTCATAAGCACTTAAATAAATGTATTACCAAATGTTATTCTCTTCAAATAAGCAGTTTATTGTTGCTGTGGATAAGTGCTTCCATTGAGCAACTTATCCGATGAGTGCTTATCCATAAGCACAAGCCAGGCCAAACGCAGCCAAATGAGTTGAAGCAAGATGAAGAATATTTGGAGAGCCCCATTTCTTTGCGTGTACTCTCAAATAGGGATGCAACTCGATTAGGTTTGGTTTGGGTTGACACAAACTTAAGGCCAAATCGGCATTGATGAACGTTAACTCGAAATTGAATTGAACTGAATTAAGAACCGAACTTTTCAACCCGAAAATTGAATTGAATTGAAATAAAAAAAAAACCCCTAAACCCAAGCTAAGCCAACCCAAATTGCAGTTTCGATTCAGTTTGGGTCGAGTTATGTCAGGTTAATATAATACTTTTAGAATTATATTATATATAAAATATTATGTTTTATATATCATATGTAATACATATAAACTACAATTTGATTTAAATCGATTTGGTTTAGATTGGAGTTTGGGTTTCGGTTCATTTGGTTTAATCAAGGCTTCAGCCCAAAATCAAATTGATCTAATTCGGTTTTATAATTTCAAAACCAAAATTGAATCAAACATCTAGAAACTCAATCCAAACCGAATCAAAAATGATTTGGATCAATTCGGTTTCAGGTTTAACCAACCCAAGTTTCACCGTTACTCTTTAGTCTTAACCAACCTCATGTAACATAAATGGCTCATTTAAAACTAATATTTTTCTTTTTGTGAAATTAAGAAATATTAAAACGTTGGACCGCGATTGATATATGTGATAAAACCTAATGTGTATGTAATATTAAGTCTCATATAATCAATCATTCTACCTTCTAGTTCCTGATGATCTAACATGCGCGCCTGTGGATTCCATGTAATTATCCTGCACGCTGGGAACATTTTTTTAGGTTATATTTCACAACCTCCCTTGAGATTTGGTATAATACCCATATACATCCCCCATCATTTTTAAAAGGACAAATACATCTCTTTTACTATCACCATTAGAACATGGACCTCCCCTACACTAACGACACTAACAGAACCTAATCAGAATCATCAATTTTTACATATTTTAAACTATTTTGCCCTTCTATATAAACCTACCACCACCCCCACCACCCTCCATCCTCACCTCACCACCACTACCACTCCCACCACTCCCACCCCACCACCACCACACCGCCACCGCCACCACCACCCCACCATGTGGTGGTGGTGACAATGGTGATGGGGGTGGTGGTAGTGTGATAGGTTTAAATACAAGAACAAAATAGTCTAAAACATGTAAAAATTGATGATTTCTGTTAAATTCCATTAATACCATTAGTGTATGGGATGTTCATGTACAAATGGTAATAATAGAGGGTATGTATTTGTCCTTTTGAGAATGATAGGGGAGGTATAATTTCGATAAAATTATAAATATATCCTCTTATCATATCAGATCATGTCATACTACTTATAAAAGTTGAACCAATTTTTTAAGGTTTTCAGTTAAAGCATTTTTATTACATGTTGTTTTACAATATTATCCTCTATAACTACAATAATTTTTAAATTAAGTAGTAATTATATGAGTAATATAATATTAAATCATGGTTTTATTGTCTTTTACTTGAAAGTTTTAGTAAAAACAAATCTTTGAATTTTTAAATACCATTTTCTTGACAAATATACTCCTAATTGTTTATATAATTAACACAACAATACAACTAAACTCTTATTTTTAAAAAGGGTTATTTTAGGTATTAACATAATTTATGTGAGACCTATACACTTTATCAAATCTTAATGAATTTATTAATGAGTTTAACATGGTGTCTTTATTAAGATAGTTAGTACTAAGTGCACTTGACTCTTTGAAATGATTCAATTAAAACCCATTTTTGTAACGTACTCTTTGAATGGATTCAATTAAAACCTGTAATGTTTTAATCTATTGAATGGTCACCACAAGCTTTCCTCCACCTTTCCTCTAAATTGAAAATCGTTTGGCTTTTTCAAAACATTCAATTAAAATCCGTTTAAGTAAATTTTTGTCTTTTTCCTTGATTTTAGATTTGCTATGTACTCTACCATGGAGATGACTCTATGGAAGGGAGGACTCTTTGCTTGAAGCAACAGTATACACTATACTTTGCTTCACTTCGAGATATTATTTCACGTTTTGAGAAAAGGTCTGGACAGCTTGTGAATTGGGAAAAATTCTCTGAGAAGGTTGCAATGCAGATGAATTTCATATAGGATTTTATATCTTCAACTCAATAATTTTTATAAGAAAACTCTGATTTTTTTTATAAAAAATCTTGATATTTTAAATAATTATGAAAATAGAACCAGGTAAGGATAAAGCACATATACACGTTATTTATTGAAATATAGATTCGTTATAAAATAAAAGTTGAAAATTATATTTATAGAACTAAAAAAATTATATTATTTTATAATTTTTTAATACAGTTGAACATTAATTTAAAACACACCCATTTATAAATAATTTGAATTTCTTATAAAATCGTCATTTCTAATTAACATAAGTTTACCACGTGCATCGCACATGCAATATTACTAGTGTTCTTAAAATAATATTGATATCTTCCTTCAAATTTTAATATTTATAATCATATTTTTTTATTAAATAATAATTAGAGTTATTAAGTCAATGTACTGAATCTTATTAATTTTAGATCATTTTCATCCATAAAGTTAATATTTTAAGTAAATAATATTTACTCTTTTTATTATCAAACCTTAATGGATATTGTGTAATTTACTCTTTTTATTAGCCTGTTTTTTTGGTCAGGCTCTTTTTAATTAGCTTTGACAAGCTGTTGGGGCCACGTGTGTTTCGTCTTCTTACATTCTGTAATAAATATTAAAAAAAAAAAAAAAAACTCTCAAAACAAGATGGAAGAGAGATCAAAATTGATTAAATCGAATTTGCGATGAGCAAATTGAAGCAGCAGTAGCAATGAAAGGCGTCTTTTCGGCGCCTGGAGATTACATTTACTTCAAGTCACAGGTCCCGCTTCACAAGATCTCTGTATGCTTCTTCTTCATCTATCTCTTTCTTTCTCTCGATCAAACCTGAAATTCATGCAATTTCCGTTTCTGGGTTTTGGTTTTTAGGTTCATCTCTTAACTGGGTATCTCTTTATTTGAAGTTTGATCTATGTTTTAAATTTTAGTATCTTGAAATAATCAGAAAAAAAAAAATCTTTAAATGGGGATTCTCTGTTCGGTTTTTCTGTGATAATCTGATGAACTTGGTTTCAAACGTGTGTTATGAAAGCATGTTCCTAAACTAGATTTTTGCTTTCTGAACTAAATCGTGTAATTGAATACATATTTGATTTCAAATACATCTCTTTCTATAAATTAGTAATTGCATTCTGGGTATTGCTTTTATGTGGCCTTTGAATTGGTGGTTTTGATCAGAATTTGAATTGTCTCCAAAAATTTTCCTGTTAAAGCATCACCCTTGAAGTGGGTTTGAGTTTAAAGTTCCTTAGAGACCATATTCCGCTCCCTAATTGATTTTATTTGAAAATTTAACTTTTCTTTCTAATCATATTTTTGGTATATCAATTCAAAATTTCAAATTGGTTATTAGGTTTATATATTACAGTTTTGGATCTTATGAAATGGGGTATGGTTGGTGGTGTTAGTGACTGCTTTCTTTCTCCGCGACTGAAATGTCATGAGCTTAGGAAGTGTTTCTTGATAATCTTCTGATGCCTTATAGTGTTCCTCATAAGCGAAGTTTATATTTCTTACAGATCGGTACAAAAAACTGGCGATATTATGACTTTGGTCCAAAGGTGGTTCCTCCAATTATCTGTATTCCTGGGATAGTTGGAACAGCTGATGTCTACTACAAGCAGATCATGTCACTGTCCATGAAGGTATGAGCTTTTGATATTACTAAGTCTTTCTTATTGTTGTGACATTAATAAAATTCATATGTTTCTTAATGTCATGTTTATCAATTCTACATGCAAATAAGCCAGAGCAAATTCATAGGTGGGTGCTCTGTTTTTATATGATTTTGAAAATGTTCTCACGTAGAACTTCTTCAGTTGAAAGTTAGTTAATGAATGTTCTGGAATGTTATATCAGGATCGCCTACTGTTAAGGAGTGATCCTGGCTAACATATTCAGTGAGTTACAGTGTATTTTTTTTATTCACAAATTAGTAAGAGGGGTGAACTTTATGTCCACTCTTTTCAGGACAACCAATTTTTTCTGTTATAGATTTTGTTATCCTTGCATTGACACTTTATGTTGCATTCCTACAAGATTCATTATTCTTCATTTGTCGGAGGATGATTATTATAATTTCATGAGGAGCTCATTGCCTCCATACCGAGGAATAGAATTCAAATGAAGGCTAAATTGGAGTGAATAGTGGTATGGAATAAGATAAATCAATACTATCCAACTCATCTCTTCATGCATACGAGACACAGCTGTCTAGTGCAGAATGAGATAGATTATTACCTATCTCTGAGATGCTGCCTTAAATTAAACTTAAGCCACCATATTAATTGTCGTATTTGGTCTAATGTCCAAAGTTTTAACTTGGAGAATCGGCTTGGATTTAAAATGTTTTCCATTTTTCAGGAGGGCCCAACGGGAACTGATTTCCTAAACAACTCTAGCCTTCATTTTCTTTCTTTTCAATTATGTCCAGCTTTTCTCTTTCACCTTGTTGTCCATTAACTACCAAATATTGTAAATCCCTCTATCTTGCTGTAAAATAATATGTTCACAAGATTCCTGCCTAACCTAAGTTACCTACTAAAATAGAATGAAAACTATATATATATATATGTTTGTGTGTGTGTGTGTGTGTTTGTGCGTGCGTGTCCATGAATGTCTTAGAAGTTTTAAAAGATTTTTAAATATTATACAACAAAGTAGAAGAAAATATTAATAACCATATTAGTTGGATTTTTACATATATGAATACCATATCGTAAGTTTCTAGAGTGTGACTGTTTGCCAATTAAAATTACTTAAGCGATGGCGGTTAAAGATATATTCAAACTACCAAAATGTTCTACCATGTATTGAAGATAGTCTTTGTAGATCAATACATCCTTGATATAGGTAATCTTTCTATCGGGTTCATCATTGTTCTCTCGATACTTGGAATTTGGTTTGTGTTTTTGACCATCAAATTGATAGGGAGAGAATGCAATAGAAGAAGTGCTAAATACATGGAGGATGTATTGCCATTGCTTTTTGTAAGGAAGAGACTGTTTTGAATTAAAGTGAAGCGGAAAACATTGAAAAATGCTTCCATTAAAATTCAATGAAGTGGCTATAGGAAAAAAGAATTTTAAAAGAAAATGCCGAACTATGTACTTTTCTATAACCATCTGTCTTAAACTAAGACTCATTTTGTTGAAACATTTTTTTTTAACAGATATTTATAGATAACCATCTATTTATTTAGTTAGATGGAACAACAGTGATGAATGAAATTTTTTGGTGATGGATGAAGATATCAAATAAAGAGAGCTAGGATAGTTCCAAGATATGCTCAATGAAGACCGCAAAAAGATCTTTTGATTGGGTGAAAATGTTAGCATCAGATACTTGAGAAAAAATTGCTATATTTGTGAACTTATGGTATTTTCAAAGAAACCTTGGCTAGAATTAAGATATAAAAGGCTCTGAATCTGCCGGTATCAAAATTGAAGTTTGGAAATTCTTATGAGAAATGAATGTGAAGTGGTTCATTAATTTACTTGTTAAAATTTTGTAGACTAGGAAAAGTAACTATGGTATAAGAAAATTAGTTGACTTCATGTTAAGGTGGTCCATCACTAAGGCATATTTTTGCTTGGATAATTAGTGGAGAAGTATAAAGAGCAGAGGAAAGCCATGAAACGGTCTTCATTGATTCTTAAAAAGCATATGATAGATAGCCTAGAGACTTAATTTGCTGTGTGTTGGGGAAGAAAAGTTAGAAGAATATATATATAGTACTAACTAGCATTAGTACATTTATCATGAGACCAGTGAGCTTCCATTATCAACAGTCTTACACAAAGGCAGTCTTACACAAAAGGGTAAAAATGAGTTCATACATTTCCGTGATACTGAAGAATGGGTTCTCTTGTCGAAGTTATTTTCAGATGACATGGTATTGGTTAATCAAGTGATGAATTGAATACATGTAATACTAAAGTTGTGGAGGGTACCTTGAAATCTGAAGGTTTTAGATTAAGTCAAACCAAGGAAAATATATATATGTAATGCAACTTCAATAAAAACACAAACAGGGATGCGGCTTTTGTAATGATAAATGATCAGACGATTTGTCGACGTAAGTACTTTTGGTACATTTGCTTGATTTTCATAAGGATAAAGGGACTAAGGAGGATGCCACTCATAAAACTAGAGCTTGATGGTTAAAGTAGCAATGTACTTTGGAAGTCTTATGGATTACTATATATTGGTTATTTACATGGAATAAAGTATTCAGAATTAGGCAGAGCTGAGAAGTAACATATTCATGGGATGAGTGTTCCTGAGATGAGGTTGTTAAGAATTAAGATGGATGTTTGAGACGACTAGGGAAGTAAGGTTGTGCAAGTGAAAACACTTCCAGTGTTTTTTTTTGGGTCAGGATGGTAAGAGAATATGGAGGCAGTCGGTGAGGCAGGATCATAAAACATACAAGTTAACTGATGGCTCTTGCTGGGATGGAAGGAATAAAATTCATGTTGCTAACTCTTAGCTAGTTGGGAAAAATAAATTATTGTTTGATTGATTGCTAATGTTATGATCAAAAAAAATAATTTTGATTGTTAATGTCAACATTCCAGGTTTTGTCACTTGCAGTTTCCAATTAGCTTCACCAAGTTCTACTTTCAAAATTTTTTATTTCTTTAGTGGATTCTACTTGCTGAAACCAATTGACTGTATTGAGGTTAAGGTTTCAAAATTTGGTCACTAGCAATTAGAAAAGCTGAGAATGCAACAAAACAGCTGCCTTGACTGAATTCTTTAAAAATTGTATGTGGGGAGTTGGGTCCAAGACAAAGCAACAACGATGACATATGCTGATTCAGCCAAGATTGTCATTGAGTACTTTTGTATTAAAACTGTAGCGGTTATACATTCCTTTTGGATTCATCCAAGGGTGTGATTTACTGCATATGATGGCATACCATGTTTCTTTCCAAGGCTCTGAGGGTAGGTAAGTGGTCAGGCGTGATTCTGATGATGCCATAATTCCCTTCCATTCGATGGATGCATGCATGAATAATGAAAGGATAAAATGCAATTGAATTTAACCTTCTAGGGAATGAAGTGCATTATTTTTCCTTTTTTTATGGAGAGTATTTTTTTCATATCTACATGGAGCTATTGGTTTAGCCAATGAGTTCTTATTAAGTTCAAATCGATGCAGGCAATAGTATGGGGAACAACTTGGTGGAGATAGTTTCTAAAAGCAACAGATTTGTTATTTGGGGCCGACTTTTATATTTCACATAGATTGTACAAATGAAGTTTGTGTAGGCACATGAAATTGAGGAAAAACTACTAATTTAAGATGTAATTTTGCATCTGGATGACACAATAGTGAACTAAGTGAATGGGCTTACTAGAATACTAATATAAAAATTTAGGTTCCACTTTCTGATTGGTTTACTTGCAAAATCTAAAATATCGAAATGCTTGTGAGTAATCAAATTAGAATATTATGATTTTACATGATTTACTAATTTGTAGAAGTATTTACTGCTTGTACCTTTTCATTGTTTTGTATAGTTATGCCTTTTACCTTTTTGTTTTGCAAATTCAGGGTTACAGAGTGATTTCTGTTGATATACCACGTGTATGGAACCATCACGAATGGATTCAATCATTTGAAAAGTTCTTGGATGCTGTTGATGTTCACCATGTAAGAACTTCATTGCTTCTTGCAGATCTTTTTCCTACTACCTGTTATTCTTTTCTTTTTCTTTTTTTTTTCAAATCTATATTTCCTTTTCAAAAAGTTTGACTGTTATTTAGAGGTTCCCTTCTTTGTTAGTTTGTACCTTGACATCTGTCATCCATCATGATAATCATCTCTTGATGATTGGCTTTGAATGTCTTAACTGGAATCCATGTTCTTCATGCAGTTCAGCAATTTTTACACTATTTCAGAAGAGGTCAGATGACTTCGAATGTGCATGTCATCAAGATACCATTTATCTCTACTATTAACCGAATGAACAATTTGTTCATACTAATCGTCCTAAATGTAATAATCTAGGTTAAGGTTTTGGAATTAGAACAAGGGAAAAAGAGAACAAAGAAGAGAGAATGTGTAGGAATGGATGGTTCTAAAAATCTAGCTGTTTGGATGTTCACACTCGTTTGATCTATATATTTGATGCAACATTTAGTAGTCAATAATTTCTCATGTGAATGATGCAACATTTACATGAAGAGAAGCAGAAAGATCGAGATGCACATCATGGGACTCATAAGACTATCTCCCTGTACTTAAGGATAGTTTGATTGTTTAATTTTTATACAAGATTTAGGGTTTATTATTTTTTCAGTTTTATTTTAATCTTAGAATGTGCATATTACTGGTTATTTTTGAGCTATGATAACCATCCTAATGATTTTTATATTTCTTTATTGCATAATTTGTGCAAGCCTATCTGTTATAGCAGCATTTTCTGACAGCTCAAGTAAATCTTGATTAGGCTGAACTATCTACAATTGACAGGTACATCTTTATGGAACAGCCCTTGGAGGCTTCTTAGCTCAACTTTTTGCACAGCATCGTCCAAGACGAGTCAGATCGTTGGTACTCTCTAATTCATTCTTGGACACCAGCAGTTTCTTAGCTGCAATGCCATGGGCCCCTGTGTATGTCTCGTTGTATTCTTTCTCATGCACAGAACCTGGAGATGACCAATTTTGTTACCCATATTATGTTTTTTTTTTTATTAACTATATATTCTCACTGCAAGCATAATCACGGATCAGTATAGATATTGAGCACTTGGACCTTCTTCCTTCGTTAGTGGCGTTTTCAAGTTCACTGATATCTTGAATTTCTCATAAAGCTCTACTCATCTGTTTGATTCTGAGAAAAGCTCATACATATCTAAAATGTCAAGGTCATATTCAATATTGATGCTGCAGGCTAAAAGCATTAATTTGATAACCAGTTAATATCCTGTTTTCTGTGATCTGAGAAATATGCTGTCTGATCCCATGATAATTCTGTTGGAAAATTATGCCTATTCTTTTCTTCTTCAGTACCTTGATGCTCAGTAATCTCTCTAAGTTGTCCACAAATAAAGAAAAAGATGTCACACACACACAGATGAAAAAAGTGGGTTGGGGGATGCATTGGGAATGGCTCATTTTCTTTCATCCTGAATGGTTCTATTAGAGGTTTCTTTAGGTCTTTTAAAGGCTTTGGAAAAGGGAACCAGTGTCGTACTTCCTCTTAGCTGCTTTTCAAATTCTGCTGAGGAGCGTAAGCTCATTAGAGGGTTAAGGTTGATGTGGACAAAGTATTCATCTCCCATCTTTAGTTTACCGATGGTACGAACATCTTTCTCAATGCTTCTGGTTATTGATTTTTTTTTGGGCTGGATGCATTCTTAAATGTTTGAAATGGTCTCAGGTTTTAAGGTGAATTTGGACAAGAGTTGTGTATTTGGCTTTAATATGAATGCTATTACTTTCAAGTTGTTTTCCAGTATTCTTGGATGCGAGATTTAAGGATGGCCCCTTGGTATTCCTCTTCGAGTTTGTCCTCGCTCTTTATCTTTCTTGAATTTTGTTGTTGAGAAGATTGAGGGGATGCTAGCCACTTGAAAGAGGAATCCTTTCTCTGCTAGGTAGGATTACTCTTACTAAGGCATCTTTGGCTAATCCCCTATCGACTTCCTTCCATTGTTCTAGATTCCTATTATTGTTGTTCATAAAAGTGGGAAGATCAGAAGGATTTTTTTTCTTTGGATGGGAGTGGAGGTAGGACAGATCATCTAGTCATCTGGAAGAGGTGTATAGATCGAGGATAAGGGAAGTTTGGGTCTAAATCTAGGAAACATAATGGTCAGCAACTCTGCCTTGCTTGGCAAATGTTGGTTGTTGTTTGGCGTAGACCAAGAAAGTCTTTGGTTCAGGCCTCATGGTATGCATAATAATAGTTGGATTAACCTTAGGCAAGAGATTTGCCTCTTGTCTTTGGAAACCCAGCACGTCTCTGTTTTATCACATTGTCCAGTTCAAAATCTGGGGTGTCCACATTCTTGTTCTGGCTTGATATTTAGTGGGTTGAGGATTCTTTATTTGCCCAGTTCCCTTGGATTTTCAGGCTTTCTATTTGTAATAACTTGTTAGTATCTGAGTTGGTCTGGAATCTTCCCTTAAGGTAGGATCTTAGGCCAATCAACCTGGCTAAGCTTGCTTTTCTTTTTGATTTGGTGAAATTTGTTTTCATTGATCCTTCCATCCTCAATCCCCGTGTTTGGACCCCTGATCCCAGAGGCAACTTGTCCATACAAGTTTTATATAGAAACCAATCAACCTCCTAGGATTACGCGTGGGCTACAAATGTCTATAAAATAATAGCAATGACATGCTCCAATAGAGAAGGAAGTACCAAGCCATTTCTCCTCAAGTTTGTATTATGTGCTTGGCTGAGGGATAGTTGGTTGATTATATGTTTCTTCAATGTGTGGTAAGAGCTTTCCATCGACGGGTAGATTCCTACCGGATGATGCCGACAAGCATCTGTGTGATGTTGTCTTAATGGAGATTCCCAAGTCTGGGGAAGAAAGGGAAATTGCTATACAAATCTATTTTTTCCTCAACCCTTTGGTTTGTTTGGGCCAAATGGAAAGATGGGTCTTCAAGGATGTGAGTTCTAGCTCTTTGACTATCATCGAGTCAACTTCAATGATGGTGGTGCTTTGTGTGAGTATGCTTCCCAAGTTCGAAGGGGTATTGATCCAGATAGTGGAGATCTATTGCTTCATCTTTGCCTTCTTTCAGGTGCCAACTGGCCCATTCCCTTACTGTGGGTTGAACACCTTGTTTACCTTTGCCCTTGGATAGGCTAACAAGCTAGTTGATTGATTGCCCATGCGTGTGTCCATAGAGGCATGGGACATTCATCTGCCACCATGTGGGTGTTTGTACATTCTTCTCTTCCTAATAAAGCTATGGTATATATATATATATATACAAAAACTGCTGCTTTCATTTAAATAAAAGTGGTTAAAATGAGGAAGTATCTTGTGTCAATCAAGGTGGAAACTTCAGGATATGTGAAAAACTATCTCAAATTAAGAAAAGGGGAATAACACTACCAAAAATTTGCAGTTCCTTAGATTTAGGGACTGATTTTTTTTTTCCATGTGGAATATGTATTTGGGTATGGAATTTGCAAAGTGAAACGGAGCCATGTGAAGTTATCCCTAGATTCATGGGGTTTTCCAAATCACCTGCCACTTATGAAATTGATGCCGCAACAATTTTCTAAGTATGGTTCATCTCACATGTAAACCCACCTTGTTATACATGTAGCAATTGAATGGCATACCGGTTGCCTGTTTGGTCCCTATTGGTGGAAGTCCTACCCAATACATGTTTCAGGAACATAGACCACCTGACTAAACTTCGCAGTTTAGTGATTTATACATTTTTGGGATTTTCAGGTATTCCCTGAATTGTTTGGGATTTCAAATGCATGCCTTGCTGAATACTGGTTGGTACTGATGATGAGTCAATTTGGAAATTGATTTAATTCAATCATATTTTGACATGTG
>JAUPMG010000009.1:7587018-7607273 GCA_031762675.1 Pachysandra terminalis
GTACACAATGCAAACAAGCATTTTTCCAGATGAGCATGCATGTACAAATAAGAAAAAATTGCAAATAGCATACCTGTTTTTGGAGGATGCGGAGCCTTCTGAAGTTTGAAAACCGTTTTCCACTTCGTCTCAACACCGAAATACAAGAAGAGTAAAGAAGATGTCGACTGAGAAGAGGTCGACCTCTTCTCTGAGGTCCTCTTAAAATGAGAAAGAGACTAAGAAGAAGAAAAGATGAAGATTTTCTTTTTTGTTTTAAAAATATATTTTAAAACACCGTTGTATTTGAGGTTAACGGTTAAGTCGACGTGACAGCAATCCAACGGTGCTACTGTATGGATTGCTGCAAGTCTTAAGCTGTAGAGGATGCGAGCCCATACTTGTACCTTCCAGTTCTAAATGATCTAACATGCGCATATGGGTTGCATGTAATTACACCGTACGCCTGGAACCTTTTTTTCATTAGAGTACATTTTTTTTTTGGTAATGAAAATAAAATTAATAAAGCTAAGTAACATAAAGTTCAGTATTAGGTACATTACACACACCTAAGAGAGGTTCCATAAAATTGTAAAATATATCCTCATGTTCTTAAAATAACATTGATCTCCCTTCAAATTTTATTAAGTTATAACTTTTATCTTTTTCATTTTATTATTATAATAAAGTTAATGGTTTAAGTTTATAATATATTTTTTTTATTAAAAACTTTATAGATTTTCTATTTTATTAAGTTGAATTGTAAAATATTTTATAGTTTTAACAAAAATATTATTTATTTAAACAACTAACTTTCTTGAAAGTTAAATAATCAAAGTTCCATTTATGAAAATTTCATTCAGATGAAATCTTTAATTATAGCTTGAAAGAAGTGATAAATAAAAATATTAAAATTAAAGGGGTTAATGATATTTTATAAACATAAGGGAGATATATTAACAAACTTTAAGGGAGATTGTGTAATTTACTCTTTTTATTAGCCCTTTTTTTTTTGTAGGGCTCCTTTTAATTAGCTTTGACAGGCTGTTGAAGAACGTTAGGCTACATAGACAGCCCCTGTGATATGAGACAGTTCCGAAGGTGAAATGGTATTTTTATATTTCGGGGCCCGCATCTAAAGGGTAAAAATATCACTTCATCCCTCGGGATTGTCTCACATTACATGGCCGAGCCTGTTAGCTATCTAACAAGGTAATCGTCCACGTGTGTTTCGTCTTCTTACACTCTGTAATAAATATTAAAGAACCAAAAAAAAAAATATTCCCAAAACAAGATAGAAGAGAGATCAAAGTCGATTAAATCAAATTTGCGATGAGCAAATTGAAGCAACAGCAGCAATGAAAGGCATCTTTTCGGTACCTGGAGATTACATTTACTTCAAGTCACAGGTTCCGCTTCACAAGATCTTTGTACGTTTGTTCTCCCTCTCTCTCTCTCTCTCTCTCTCTCTCTCTCTCAATCTTGAAATTCATGCAATTTCCGTTCCTGGGTTTCAGTTTTTAGGTTCATATCGTAACTGGGTATCTCTTCATTTTAAGTTTGATCTGTGTTTTAAATTTTAGTATATTTAAATAATCGAGAAAAAAAAATCTTTAATTGGGGCTTCTCAGTTCGGTTTCTCTGTGATCATCTGATGAAGTTTGGTTTCAAACTTGTGTTATGAAAACATGTTCCTAAACTAGATTTTGCGTTCTGAACTAAATCTTGTAATTGATTACAGTTTGATTTCAGCTACATCTCTTTCTATAAATTAGTAATTGGATTCAGGGTATTGCTTTTATGTGTTCTTTGAATTGGTGGGTTTTGATCTGTATTTGAATAGAATCCAAAATTTTTCTTGTTAAAGCATCATCCTTGAAGTGGGTTTGAGTTTAAAGTACCTTAGAGACCATATATCACTCCCTAATTGATTTTATTTGAAAATTTAACTTTTCTTTCTAATCATATTTTTGGTATATCAATTCAAGTTGGTTATTAGGTTTATATATTACAGGCCTAGATCTTATGAAATGTGGTATGGTTGGTGATGTTAGTGACTGCTTTCTTGCTCCAAGACTGAAATGCCGTGAACTTAGGAAGTGTTTCTTGATAATGTTCTTCTGATGCCTAATAGTGTTCCTCATAAGCGAATTTTATATTTCTTACAGATCGGTACAAAAAACTGGAGATATTATGACTTTGGTCCAAAGGTGGTTCCTCCACTTATCTGTCTTCCTGGGATAGTTGGAACAGCTGATGTCTACTACAAGCAGATCATGTCATTGTCCATGAAGGTATGAGTTTTGATATTACTAAGTCTTTCTTAGTGTTGTGACATTAATAAAGTCCAGATGCTTCTTAATGTTGTGTTTATCAATTCTAAATGCAAATAAGCCAGAGCAAATTCGTAGGTGGGTGCTCCGTTGTTATATGATTTTGAAAATGTTCTTACATAGAACTTCTTCAGTTGAAAGTTAGTTAATGAGAGTTCTGGAATGATATATCTGGATCATGTACTTTTAATGAGTGGTCCTGGCTAACGTATTCAGCGAGTGACTGTAATTTTTATTTTTTTTAGTTCACAAATTAGTAAGAGGTATGAACTTTATGTTCGCTCTTTTTAGGACAACCAATTTTATCTGTTATAAATTTTGTGAATCCTTGCAATTGCACTTATATCGCATTCCTGTGAGATTCACAATCATTGGTTCTAGGAGATCATCGTTATAATTTTCATGAGGAGCTCATTGCCTCCACCCCAAGGAAAAGAATTCAAATACAGGCTAGAAATTGGAGTCAATAGTAGTTTGAATTGAGATAAATCAATACTATCCAACTCGTCTCTTTATGCATATGAGACTCTGCTACCTAAGTGCAGAATGAGATACGTTATAACTATATCCGAGACACTGCCTTGAATTAAACTTAAACTACTATATTAATTGTCAAATTTGGTCTAATGTCCAATTTTTAACTTGGAGAATCAGCTTGGGTTCAGGATGTTTTCCATTTTTTCAGGAGAGCCTGATGGAAACAGATTTCCTAAACAACTCTAGCTTTCATTTTTCTTTCTTTTCTATTATGTGCAGCTTTTCTCTTTCACTTTTTTGTCCATTAACTACCAAATATTGTAAATCCCTCTGTCTTGCTATATAATAATATGTTCACAAGAAGTGAATGAAATTGTCTTAGAAGTTTTAAAAGATGTTTACATAATATACAACAAAGTAGAAGAAAATATTAATGACTGTATTAGTTGGATTTTTACATTTATGAATACCATTTCGTAAGTTTCTAGAGTCTGACCCAATTAAAGTTACTTCAGTGATGAAGGTTAAAGATATATTCAAACTACCGAACTGTGCTACCACGTATTGAGGATAGGCTTTGTAGAACAATACATATTTGATATAGGTAATTTTTCTATCAGTTCATCATTTTTCTCTTGCTACTTGTAATTTATTTTGTGTTTTGGATCATCAAATTGATAGGGAGAGACTGCAATAGAAGTGCTAAATACATGTAGGATGTATTGTCATTGATTTTGGTAAGGAACTGACTGTTTTGAATTAAGTGTAAAGCAGAAAACATTTAAAAATGCTTCGATCACGCAGGCCGAATTATGTACTTTTCTATAACCATCCGTCTCACACTCATTTTGTTGAAACTCTTGTTATCAGAGATTCATAGATAACCATCTATTGATTAAGTTAGATGGAGCAACAGTGATAATGAAAATTTTTGGTGATGGGTGAAGATATCAAATAAAGAAAGCTAGGATAGTTCCAAGATATGCTCAATGAAGACTGCAAAAAGATCTTTTGATTGGGTGAAAGTGTTAGCACCAGATCCTTGAGAAAAAATTACTATATTTGGTGCTAACAATGTTAAGCATTTACAAACTTCATGGGATGAGTGTACCTGAGATGAGGTTGAGGCTGTTAAGATGAATGTTTGAGAAGAATAGGGAAGTAATGTGAAAACATTTTCAAATTTTTTTTTTAATTAATTAATTAATTTAGTTTGTTGGCAGTGCTAAGGGAATATATATGCAGTCGATGAGGCAGGATCATAAAACATACAAGTTAACTGAAGAAATGGCTCTTGCTAGGCTAGAAGGAATAACACTCGTGTTGCTTGCTCTAACTAGTTGGGAAAATAAAGTATGGTTTGATTGATTATTAACGCCAACATTCCAGCCTCTGGAATGTTTTTTTTTATCGATCAAAAAAACATTCCAGCCTCTGGGATTTGTCACTTACAGTTTCTAGCTTCACCAAGTTCTACTGTCAAAATTTTTTAGCTCTTGTGTAATGGATTCTAGTTGCTGACACCATTTGACTGTATTGAGGTTAAGGTTTCAAAATTTGGTCTATGGCCCACTAGCAATTAGCAAAGCTGAGAATGAAACAAGACAGCTGTTATGCCTTGATTCTTTAAAAATTGAATGTGGGAAGTTGTATCCAAGACAAGCAAAGAAAGATGACACATGCTGATTCAGCCAAGATTCTAATTGAGCACTCTTCTATAAAACTGTAGCAGTGGTATATGCATTTGGGATTCATCCAAGGGTGTGACTTACTGCATATGATGGCATACCCTCTGAGGGTAGGTAAGTGGTCAGATGTGATTAGGATGATGCCATAAGTTTCTTTTCATTCAATGGATGCATTCATGAATGATGAAAGGATACATGCAATTGAATTTAGTCTTCTAGGGGATGAAGTGCATTCTTTTTCCTTCTTTATGGAGAGTATTTTTTCATGTCTACATGGAGCTACAACAAGTTCTTGTTAAACTCAAAAACATGACTGAGTTCAGCATGCACTATCATACTCTTATCTGGTAATGTAGTTCCAGGTAAGTTCCTATTTTAGCACATTCTATACTTTTGTGAAGGATTTTAATCCTACTACTACCTGGCTTCCATATTTACTAAATTCACTATCACTAAATTCATTGAGACAGGCAACACTATGGGAACCAACTTGGTGAGAATAGTTTCTAAAAGCAATAGATTTGTTATTTTGGGTCTTCTTCTATATTTCACGTAGATTGTACAAATGAAGTTTGTGTAGATACATGAAATTGAGGAAAAACTACTAATGTAGGGTGTAATTTTGCATCTGGTTGACGCGATAGTGAACTAAGTGTATGGGCTAATTAGAATACTAATATAAAAATCTAGGTTCCACTTTCTGATTGGTTTACTTGCAAAATCTAAAATATTGAAACGCTTGTGAGTAATCAAATTAGAACATTGCGATGATAAATTATTTGTTAGTTTCTGTAGAAGTCTTGACTGCTTGTACCTTTTCATTGTTTTGTATAGTTATGCCTTTTACCTGTTTGTACTGATTATAAGAAGTAATTTGCATATTCAGGGTTACAGAGTGATTTCTGTTGATATACCACGTGTATGGAACCATCACGAATGGATTCAAGCATTTGAAAAGTTCTTGGATGCTATTGATGTTCACCATGTAAGAATTTCATTGCTTCTTGTTGATCTTTTTTGGTTTTTCCTACTACCAATCATTCTCTTGATGATTGGCTTTGAATGTCTTAACTGGAATCCTTGTTCTTCATGCAGTTCAGCAATTTTTACACTATTTCAGAAGATGTCAGATGACTTCAAATGTGCATGTCATCAAGATACCATTTATCTCTACTATTAACTGAATGAACAATTTGTTCATACTAATCGTCTTAAATGTAATACTCTAGGTTAGGGTTTTGGAGATTAGAACAAGGGAAAAAGAGAAGAGAGAATGTGTAGGAATGGATAGTTCTAAAATCTAGCTGTTCGGATGTTCCCACACTTTTGATCCATATCTTTGTGGGTTTTCAAGAAACCCCTAATTAAATGAAAACCAGAATGGACTATTTATGTGGAAAAAAATAAAAGCAGCTAAATCATTAAAAAGATTACCAGATATAGTGGTTTAAGCATACTGCGGATGTCCTTCCAAACATCTAACTCTATTGAATGAGAAACAGAATGAAGTTATTGATTCATAAGACATTAGCATTCTTTTTGGGTAAAACAAGATATTAGTCAATAATTTGTTATGTGAATGATGCAGCATTTACATGAAGACAAGCAGAAAGATCGAGATACACATCATGGGACCCATAAGACTATCTTCCTGTACTTAAGGATAGTTTGATTGTTTAATTTTTATACAGGATTTAGGGTTTATTATTTTTTTTTTCCAGTTTTATTTTAGTCTTAGAATGTGCATATTACTGGTTATTTTTGAGCTATGATAACCATCCTAATGATTTTTATGGTTCTTTATTGCATAATCTGTGCAAGCCTATCTGTTATAGCAGAATTTTTTGACAGCTCAAGTAAATCTTGATTTGTTTGAACTATCTACAATTGACAGGTACATCTTTATGGAACAGCCCTTGGAGGCTTCTTAGCTCAACTTTTTGCTCAACATCGTCCAAGGCGAGTCAGATCGTTGGTACTCTCTAATTCATTCTTGGACACCAGCAGTTTCTTAGCTGCAATGCCATGGGCCTCTGTGTATGTCTCGTTGTATTCTTTCTCATGCACAGAACTTGGAGATGACTAATTTTGTTACCCATATTATGTTTTTTTTTAATTAACCATTATTCTCACTGCAAGCATGATCACAAATCATTTTAGATATTGAGCACTTGGACCTTCTTCCCTCATTAGTGGCGTTTTCAAGTTCACTGATATCATGCTCATAAAGCTATATTAATTTGTTTGATTCTGAGGAAGACTCAATACATATCTAAATGTCAAGGTCCCATTCAATGTTGATGCTGAGGAGCGTAAGCTCATTAGAGGGTTAAGGTTGGTCTCAATACTTCTGGTTATTGAATTTTTTTTGGGCTGGATGCATTCTTAAATGCTTCGAATGGTCTCAGGTTTTAAGGTGAATCTGGACAAGGGTAGTGTATTTTGCTTTAATATGAATGCTATTACTTTCCAGTTGTTTCCCAGTACTTTCTAGTTGTTTTCCGGTATTCTTGAATGCGAGATTGAGGGATGGCCCCTTGGTAACTTGGTATCCCTCTTCGAGTTTGTCCTCGCTCGTTATCTTCCTTGGATTTTGTTGTTGAGAAGATTGAGGGGATGTTAGTCACTTGAAAGAGGGACTCTCTCTCTGCTAGGTAGGGTTACTCTTATTAAGGCATCTTTGGCTAATCAACTACTCTACTTCCTTTCATTGTTCTAGATTCCCATTATTGTGTTTCATAGAAGTGGGAAGATCAGAAGCATTTTTTTTTCTTTGGATGGGAGTGGAGGTAGGAGAGATCATCTAGCCAACTGGAAGGAGGTGTATAGATCTAGGGATAAGGGAAGTTTAGATATAAACCTTTGAAACATAATGGCCAGCAACTCTGCCTTGCTTGGCAAATGTTGGCATAGACCAAGAAATTCTTTGGTTCAGGCCTCATAGTATGCGTAAGAATAGTTGGATTAACCTCAGGCAAGAGTATTTGTCTCTAGTCTTTGGAAACCTAGCACGTCTCTAGGCTCTTTGTTTTATCCCCTTGTCCATTTCAAGCTGGGGTGTGGATCCCACAATCTTGTTAGGCCAGTCGACCTAGCTGAGCTTGCTTTTCCTTTATCTGCCCGAATTTCATATTTTTTATTAGTAATAATAACTTGTTAGGCCAGTCGACCTAGCTGAGCTTGCTTTTCTTTTTGATTTGTTGAAAGATGTTTTCATTGATCCTTCCATCCTCAATGTCCATGTTTGGACCCCTGATCCCAGTGGTACCTTGTCCCCTTTCCAAACAAGTTTTATATAGAAACCAACCATACCTCCTAGGATTCCGCCTGGACTACAAATCTCTATAAAATTAATGGCAATGACATGCTCCAATAGAGAAGGAATTACTGAGCCATTTCACCTCAGGTTTGTATTATGTGCTTGGCTGAGGGATAGTTGGTTGATTATATGTAGATTCCTACTAGATGATACCGACGAGCATCTGTGTGCTGTAGTCTTAATGGAGATTCCCAAGTCTGGAAAAGAAAGGGAAGTTTCTATACAAATCTTTTTTTCGTGCATCATTTGGTTTGTTTGGGGAAAGAGGGAAAGGAGGGTCTTCAAGGATGAGGATGGAAATATATTGCTTCATCTTTGCCTTCTTCTTTCAGGTGCCAGAGGTATCAATACCCTCCTTGGGAGGTGGAGGTCAACCTCAACATCTACGGGTATTCTTTGAGGAACCTGGATGTCACTAGGATTGGCTGTATTTAGGAATTATGATGGTTCTATTATGCATGTTTTCTGAGGTCCTATTGGGGATGGGAATGGTGAAGAAGCTGACTGTTCCATTCCCGAACTGGGGGTTGAACATCCCGTTTACCTTTGTCCTTGGATCAGCTAACAATCTAGTTGATTGATTGCTCGTGGGGCATTCATCTGCCATCATGTGGGTGTTTTTACATTCTTCTCTTCCTAATAAAGCTTTGTTATTCAAAAATAAATAAAAATACAGCTTTCGTTTTAATAAAATGATTAAAATGAGAAAGTATATTGTGTCAATCAAGATGGATTTTTCAGGATAGGGGAAAAACTTTCTCGAGTTAAGAAAAGGGGAATTACACTACCAAAATTTGCATTTCCTTAGATTTAGGGAAAGATTTTTTTTTTTTTTTTTTCAATGTGGCAAATGTATTTGGGGATAAAACTTGCCACGTGAAATGGGGCCATGTGAAGGTACCCATGGATTCATGGGGTTTGCCAAATCACCTGTCACTTGTGAAATCCATGCCGCAACAAGTTTCTAAGTATGTCCATCTCACATGTAACCCACCTTGTTATACATGTAGCAATTGAATGGCATACCGGTTGCCTGTTTGGTCCCTATTAGTGGAATTCCTACCCAAAAAGGATCCCCATTAGTGGGATACATGTTTTGGGAACATAGACCACCTGACTAAACTTCACAGTTTAGCGATTTATACATTTTCGGACTTTTTCATGTATTTCCAGAATTTTTTGGGATTTCAAAAGCTTGCCTTGGTTGATACTGGTTGGTACTGGATCCCCATTAGTGGGATACATGTTTCAGGAACATAGACCACCTGAATAACCTTCACAGTTTAGTGATTTATACATTTTCGGCATTTTTCAAGGTATTTTCAGAATTTTTTGGGATTTCAAAAGCTTGTCTCGGTTGATACTGGTCGATACTGGTACATACCAGCACTGGAAAGGCCTAGTACCGTGATTTGAACCATGAGTGGAATATGAACTTGATCCAACTAATAATTAGAGAATTTATTTCAGACTATCACTCAAGTAGATGTCTTTGAAGTTCTGGGCACTATTTAGTTTTTGGTTCCTTCCTTCAAACTTCTTCACCGGCACCACTAGGATGTTGATAGGAATCAAGTTGTAAGGCTATGGATTTATCTTCCTAGTTCAAACCATGTTTTTGCAGAACCAAATTTCTACCGTTACCACACAAAAAACTAGAGTGGCATGTATAGTCCTTTTGACCTTTCATCTCCCCTTTAACCTCACCTCCCCCTCCCTGCCATACATACACATACGCACATCTTGCACACACACAGCACAGATCTTGAAATTCCCAAATCCTTAACTATAATCCCAATACCTGAACCCAAAACCGCTCCTCCAAAGAGCTGAGGCAAGGCTTTGGACATTCAGAAAAGTTTGAAATGTGATACTTATATTCTTTTGAGGGGACACATATATTTTGAAAAACTCTTTGTTCATTTATGTTTTTTTTCCTTTTGCAGTGTTAGTTGGACTCCCTCCTTTTTGCTGAAGAGATACGTCTTGACAGGAATTCGGGATGGCCCGCATGAACCATTCATTGCAGACTCTGTGGACTTCGTAGTTTCCCAGGTAAAGTTTTCAAATACCCAATGTGTATGACACCTAGCAAACTGTGCATTGTTAGTACTTCCTGGCACTTTCTGAAGCATTCTAGACTAACGCATTTATACATGTCAGTCCTGTAGATGGATAAGTAAACTAATCGATTATTATGTATTTTTTGATTCAAAAAATGTTAAGGTTCAAGCATCTCAATTCAACTGTCTGGCATCTTAGTGTATTCACATTAGTTATAGTTTGTTTTGTTTAATTGTATTAAAGCTTGATGGTGGATGAAAGCTTGTTTTGTATTTATATGATTGGCATTGTTGTTTCTAATTCTTGTATTTATTCGCCGACCTTGTGAAGACACTCCATTTTAGGAATTCTTGTGTCAGCCATTGTTTGCATATGGAAAATGAGTTGGCGGGACCCATTTGGTCCACATGCTCCATCATATAATACCTCTTCACGTGCTAAGTTTCAGCTTGACATTCATTTACCACGTGCCAAAAAAAAAAAAAACCCTATTCTTATTCGTTCTGAGCTTAAATCGGTAGAAAGATACTAAGATATTGATGGCTGCAACTACACATGGTTAGAATTCAATACATGGAAGGACTAAGGTTGATACACAGTGTTAAGTAACGGCCAATCCCGAGTCGGATCGACCAATACAACTCGGGATCGGTTCTGGATTAGTCACGATCCCAAGCCGATCCTGAAAATTGCTAAAGTTCTCTGACTCGGTCCGAAACTGAGTCAGATCGTCCGATCCAGATGATCTAACTCGGTTTCGGATGATTCAGATCGAACGATCCAATATGGATTGTCCGACACCCCTAAAAATTTTATGATTAAAAAAAAAAAAAATTGGGCCATGTTTGGATCGATCCCGAGTTGGATCGGTGATCCAACTCAGTATCGGACCGGGACGATCCCCGATCCGATACCGAGTTTAAACACTGTGGGTTGATATGGATGAAAGAATCATACACGATTTATCTTGAGGGTGCAATTATGGATTGACCCCATCAAAACTCCATCTCTCATTGGGAAACTAAAACTGATGAGACAGCCGAAAACCTTTTCCCTTTAAATATCACACACACACACATGATTAAGTTAGGATGTATTTGTGTGCGTTGTCCATTGCATTTATTTCCGATTTTTAGTTTGGCAAGAGAATCAATATTCAGTCTTTGTTTTCATATTGTTGGACGCAACGCCTGTTTGCTTCACAGATGGAAGTGCTATAATCTTTCTGTAATGTAATTTTTGCACACAATGCAGGTTGAAACACTTAAGAGGGATGACCTGGCGTCAAGGTTAAGTCTGAATGCAGATGCTGCTTCAGTTGGATCTCTCCATGTTTCAGATTCGTTCATCACTATAATGGATGTAAGTAATCTGCTTTGGTTTTTTAGTTTAAAAGAAAAAAAAAATGAAATAGGTCGTCCACTTTTGTACCGGATACGGACTGGACGGTACCGCCGGTACGGACCGGGTTGTCTGGGACAGGTCCATTTCCCGATCCCGAGACTTTAAACCTTGGGTAAGTTAACTAGTATAGGATTGTCATTCCTTCAATCAGGACTGGAGGACAGTAATGCATTGTTTTACTTTTTGAGTTTGGAGCTTTTTCTTCCAAATCCTATCAGGAAAGGATGAAGTTTTCTTAATGTCTAAAACAGTTTACCATTGGATAACTGTTATATGGGTCCAGTAGGCGACGATTAAGCTTTTAATTTGGACAAAATAAAAAAGCAAATGAATGCCACTGAGCTAAATTATCTCAGTGAATCGATAACTGTATTCATATATTTCAATCATCTGCAATATATGGAAACTACTATATGCTATTTATGAAATGCATTTGATAAGATTGTTTGATTTTGCTCTCAGACACTTCAATTCCTAGTATTTCTTTATTCTAGAACTCCTTTAAAATTGTTTTATTTAGGATCTTATTGAGTACCAAAAAAAAAAAAAAAAATTTAATGGAAAATATAGTGTTAATACTTCTATAAGGTTGATGGATGATGTTTACATGTAGACAAATGACTACTGTGCTGTTCCTCAACAACTGAAAGATGAACTAAGTGAGAGATATCCAGGGGCAAGACGAGCATCCTTAAAGAGTGGGGGTGACTTCCCATTTCTTTCACGCCCAGATGAAGTTAACCTACATCTTCAGGTACCGATTGCAGTTACCCTTATCAATATATTTCATGTTTAGTTCTATTGTTTCGTTTTTTCATCTCGGTAATGGAATGTGGCAGCTGCATCTGCGACGGGTTGAAGTTGAAGCTAGGCCAGACTTGGTAAGGGGTGCCCCCTCAAATGAAGGTAATGGTGGGAGTCCTAGTGAAAAGAATGATGAAAGGGAAGATGCAGATGACCCTCCAAAGGATGATGGAGGCCCTACAAGCTCTACTACAGAGGACCCTCCTCCTTCAAATGGGGCAGAAGCTAGCTCTACTACAGAAGGTCCCCCTCCAAATGGGGAAGGATCAATCTCTAATACAGAAGAGCCCCCTCCTTCAACTGGAGCTGAATCTCATGATCTGGATGATCAAATCCTCAACTTTGCTAAATTTCTCTTCTTGAATCCTGAGTGTTTGATCATTGAAACAGTTCTCCAGCTTTATGGGGCAGTGTTGATTCTGTACTTGCTGGCTTTCTATATGGAGTCATTGTACGTTACTTGGAAATATTGTTGGAAATCTAGAGAACCTGTAGCTGTGTAATATGGTACTGTTGCACTTCTTTGTCAAGAGGAATGTTTTATTATTACAATACATTTGTGCAAATTCATGAGTCTTTTAGAGAGAGTTTCTTAAAAATCGATCTGGACTGTCTAATAGACAAATTAAAAAAAATATCGGACTGGTTGTACTGGTCACTGGACTGGTTGTATTAGTCGGCAAACCGATACCAGTTGTACTGGTTCGACCATAGCCCTGCGATAGAAATGTTTGTATCACGGTTTTCACGGTTTGGGACCAGATCGTTGAGGTGCGGTCTCGATATGCAAGGTTTCAAGGATCAGACCGATCTGATCCATACAGGCCAGTTCATACTAGGATCGGCCAGGACCGGTCCGGTCCTAATCCATAATACAACTATTGTATTATGAGGCTTTTGATCGATCGGCCCAATCGATACCGGTACGGATGACTGGTCCAACTGATCCAATGTTTCTTTTTTTGCTTTTTTTTTGTTTTTTTTTTAAATTTATAAATTGAACGGTCTAGACTGATACCGATTTGGACCGGTCTGGTACGACCGGTCCCAACTGATACCGTCGGTCCCGACCCGACCGGACCTGTGCTTTTTGCCCACAATGGGCTTTACTTATAGCAAGCCCATGGGTTCTCCTAATTTGGATTGCTCAAATTGATGACTTTGCAGAGAAACTATATTTTCCATCACCTCTAGATTTCCATCGGACCGTCAATCTCATACAAAGCAATGCTCCTATCTCACATATAGGATATGATTGTTAATTCATAAAATATAAGGGTAATAAAGTAAAGTCGAAACAGTTTTTCCACTGGTAGTAGGGCTTGGGCCGAGAAGGCGAGGATATAAACCCTAGTTATCGATTGGGAGTCTTTTAGGGTTTCTGGCTCGTCGTCTCCAAGCAGAAGCTAGCAACAATCAAAAGCCAGAGAAAGAGCCACACCTCCATCGCCGGAAGCCATGGGTCGCATGCACAGTCGCGGGTTCGTTAATCTATTCTCTTCAGAAGCTTCACTTGAAGCTTCAATGGCGATTCTAGTTCAAATAATCAATTTATCAATATCTATATATCTTATATTTTTCTTGGTTTTGGTTGCAGAAAGGGTATTTCCGCTTCGGCTTTGCCGTACAAGAGGACACCACCAAGTTGGCTCAAGATCTCTTCTCCGGATGTAAGAAACCCTAACCAGTAAACACTATGATTCTGCATTTCTTATGATTAAAGCCCTAATTTAGTAGCTTGCTAAGTGTTGACGATCTTGTACTGATCGTTTAGGTGGAGGAGAACATCTGCAAATTTGCGAAGAAGGGATTGACGCCGTCTCAGATCGGTGTAATTCTTCGTGATTCTCACGGTATTGCTCAGGTCAAGAGCGTTACTGGGAGCAAGATCTTGCGGATACTCAAGGCTCATGGTACTTTTTTCTTCCGACTATGATGAATCTAGATATTATCAATGATTATCTTCTGAAGTGAAGAAAAGCAGTGTTGTGATCTCTTTGTGCTTTGATTTCGCTAGCTCTTGCTCCTGAGATTCCTGAGGATCTGTACCACCTCATTAAGAAAGCTGTTGCTATTCGGAAGCATCTGGAGAGGAACAGGAAGGATAAGGATTCCAAATTTAGGTTGATCTTGGTTGAGAGCAGGATTCATCGACTCGCTCGCTACTACAAGAGGACAAAGAAACTTCCACCCGTCTGGAAATAGTAAGTCTTCCCAATTTTTTTTATCATTTTTTTCGGATTTTTTTGATTTTCTGTGCTTTCAGTTAGTGTTGGTATCTGGTTATTTAAGTTTGTTTGTTTTAGTTATTGCATTGTGGTGCTTAGGTTTTCAGAAATTCAAGCCAAAATCTGTCTTGTTTCTGTTATTAAAGATGGAGTTAGAATTAGGTTTTGTTAGTGCTTGTGGAAATTTTTATTAGTGAATAATACCTTTAGCTACATATATTTTATCGTGGGTGTGTTTTGAATATTTATTAATTTGCTAGGAAGACAAGTGTAACATAGATGGGTCACATGCTTCTGAGTTCATCAGTTTGGTTATTTGTTCTCTGGGGAATAATGCAGTGTCCCTATTTAAAGCTTTGAGCTTCATAGGTTTTTGCTTCACTGGAAACACTTGTAGACGATTGTTTGTATGCTGTGTTTGTTATACTTTACAATTGTAATCTTTCTGCTATTGGCATGATCTTAAAAGAAGCATATGCAAATAGTGTAACTCTGGATTGAGGAGATTTTTCGGTGAGATTGTGTCAGTACTTCATATGAGACTAAATCGAATTGTAATTTTTTTCACGATGTTTGTACTTTGACATGTGATTAATTGATAATATATCATTATCTTTCTACATTATCAAACAACTAGCATGGTTTATTTAATGTATCGTTTTCACAAAGCTACTTATGATCGCACAAATTTGCCAAAATCACAGATATTTCTCATTATCGTCTCCATGAGGTGCCCCTTGAACTATCAATAAAGACATTATTTAGATGTTATCTCTGCAGAAAAGTCTATGTATATTTATCGTATATCTCCACGAGTAAAAGTTTGGACCATAGTTTGTCATTTTTATCCATTGTGGAATGCTGCTGCAGGATAATGCTTCCTTCGTATGGTTTGAGAATTATATTGTTTCTCCATGTCTGAGCATGGCACCTCCGTGAGCTATGTTTTAAATGTCTCAAAAGGAATGCTCCTTTTAGCTCGGTTGCTTTGACATCTATATTGGACTAGCCCCTCTCTGATGTTAAAATCTTATAATACATTGTATGCATCTTACAATTTGATTTGATTTGACCCGATTTGTCTTTGAATCTTATGATTTATATGTTGAATGTTTCATTTGTGATTTAATCATACGATTTGTACGATTGAAATAATTCAACTCTACAAACTGAAATATCTCAGTTCTTTTTTTTAACCGAAAAGTTTTCCCTTTTTTGTTGGATCCTTTTTATATGGAATATAGTACTCTAAAACAATTAAATATGAATTTATAAAATAGTTTACTTATCTTAGTATCAAAAGAGCTTTATTTCCCATGAGAAATCCAAAAACCAGAACCCCGAACCATACTTCTACTAAAATTATTATTAATCTTATGATTTACGATTCAAAATTACAATTTGATTCTAAGTGGCCCCTAACGATTTTCGGTTCGATTCACGATTAAACAACCTTGATGTAAATCATGCTTCAAAACTCCAAGCAAAGTACTCCTTTGTACGGATCATGGTGGAGAAATAGGGCCATTAGCTTTGTAAAAATTATGCAAATTCAGTATTTTTATGCATTTTGCTTGCTTATCTTACATATTTGGGTAGCAATCAAATATAGACCCATTGTTATATTGTATTGGTTCTGATACGAGTGTTGAAATTTGACATGGGAAGTAATTTTCAGATTCATCAAAATAAAAGATTTTGTGCATTATGTGGGTGTGTGTATACATTTATACATGTATGTGTATGTGCAGGTCTACACACCAACACATGTATATACATAATGAAAAAGATTTCTCATTTTTTTTTTATCCTTTTTTGTAGAGAAGATAGTACTCTAAAACAGTTAAATATACATATATAAAATAGCTTACTTATTTTAGTAACAAAAAGTTTTTTTTTTTACTATGAGAACTCCATAAACCAGAACCCCAAACTATACTTCTACGAAAATTACTATGAATCTTATGATTTGCGATTCAAAACTACGATTTGATTCTAAATGGCCCCTAACGATTTTCGGTTCGATTCACGATTTGACAACCTTGGCTAGCCCTCATGCTTTCAAACTCCAAGCAAAGTAATCTCCTTTGTACGGATCATAGTGGCGAAATAGGGCCATTAGCTTCGTAGAAATTGTGCAAATTCAGTATTTGTATGCATTATGCATGCTTATCTTACATATTTGGGTAGCAATCAAATATTGACCCATTGTTATATTGTATTGGTTCTGATATGAGTGTTGGAATTTGACATGGGAACTAATTTTCAGATTCAGCAGAATGAAAGATTTTGTACATTCTGCTGGTTTGTATGTATACATTTATACATGTATGTGTGTGCAGGTCACTCACACACACACACAGACATATAACCTTGTATGATTTTGTTGTCCTACAACATTTTTTTTTGTTTCCCATTTATTAATATGAATTTAATAATTCGAGCCTGAAACCGAGTTTTACTGAGATTGAATTTACTTTTATTACATATGTATACACGCGCACACACAAGTGCGTGTGTGTGTGTAGAAAGAAAGAGAAGAGAGAGGGAGAGAGATTCTGTTATAGCTCACCAGGTGTAGTAGCTGAAGGATACATAGGCAATTAGGCATACCCCTAACAGAAAACCAACCCACAAATTACTGTCTACTCTTCTCTCAACTTCTCATCCTTTGGTATACCTATAATAGCAAGTCCCTCGAAGCTCCTCCTTTTGCTAATCTGTCTGCAAGTTTGTCAGCTTCTCTTGGTACAAGTAAAAATGATATGTTCAACCCTTGAGCCAAAAGCAAATCAATTGAACAAGATGACTAGATGAGTGAGCCTCCAAGAGCATGCTTGAGCGAGGCCACCCAAGATTTTGCAGAGGAATCCCCCTTTACCTCTAAGATGATGAACACACATGGGTTCCCCCTTTTACTAATCTGTCTGAAAGTCCATCCGCTGCTCTTGGCACAAGTGAAAACAAGATGTTCAACCCTCGAGCTAAAACCAAATCAATTGAACAAGATGACTGAGCCTCCACAAGCACACCTAAGGGAAGCCACCAAGAAATCGCCAATGAGGATCCCTCTATTTCTAAGGCGATGAATTCACATGGGTACACCTGCAAACCTACTAGAATAGCATATAACACCTCTCGGATGGCAAAGCACTCTCCAGCTGAATCCAAGGATTGAGCTCTTGAGGGGGGTTTTCTGTATGGAGCACTGATGCTACAAATCCAGACAGTCTGCCTTACAGGGGGCTCTCTGTATAGGCTACGTTGAAAATATTTTATCTACATAAGCTCTATTAATGCTTCGTTTACTAGATTATGTCATGTAGAATGGTCAGTGGTTTTTGGGTCGAAACTTGGTGAGGTGGGATCAATTAGAAGTGCACGTGGACAAGTGGTGTTCTCCAAGTTTCCGCTCGGAAATCCGAGTCTCATGCAGGTTTTTTTATGTCTGGTTGTGTTTGTGTGATTCATATGTCTGTAGGAATTATAAGTATATTATTTTTTGCAATAGTATGGTGTACATTTAGAGACTAAATATATGAGCTATTTATATTGCCAGCCAGACTTTTTTTATGGAAAAGGTAGTATTGTTGCACTATACTCGTGTAGAAGAATATATTAATCTGTCCTTTTTTTGGGTTATGCAAAATGTTAGGACTATTATCGTTATGAACCTCTTAAATGCTTTTCAGTTACCCAATGAGATCTTGGTTTTTGGTGTTCCATAATGACTAAAATGTCTGCTACCACCTCACTGGAACTTCTACTGGACATTAACCCTTGAGTGCCAATAAGAAACCTGAAGAACACGGTCCACAAATTTTGTCATGGATAGGATAGTAAGCTATTGTACCTACGTCCTACAAGTTCCCATACGGTCCTTTACTAATAAGTAGTAGCACATTTGCTATTTAGGCATGGAATCAAAGTATAAATTCATGTGAAATACAATAAGGATATATATTTCATGATGAAATCACATTTGTCAAATATCCCTTACAAATGGTTTGGTGCCCTTCAATTCATGATTAATTGGTTCCACAGCATGTGTAGTTGTGGGCTTTTATTCCCCCATGGCTGCTTTCCTTCCACCCTCTCTGATCATGAGCAATCTTGCTTTTACTTGTTTTGTAAATGTGTAGTTGTTGGCTTGTATTCCCCCATGGCTGCTTTCCTTCCACCCTCTCTGATCATGAGCAATCTTGCTTTTACTTGTTTTGTAAAATGTCTGCCAGTATAACATCTATTTTACTACAATTGTTTAAGAGACCCATTTTGTTTGTATTCTTGCTTGAATACTGATACAACTTGTACTCTTTGTGCAGCGAGTCTACCACCGCCAGCACTCTTGTGGCTTAGTTGAGATGTATTTCTGGTCATATTTTTGTTAGCATCTGTGGTATTGATACTATCATGCTTCAGATGAGGAAGATTTGAATAGCTTTTTACCGAACATGAAGACTAGAGAGTTTATTTATGTTCTAGGAAGATGCTAGGGGAAAAACTGCTTGATATTTGGAACTAATTGTTTTTATGCATTCCGGTTTTGATATTTCAGAGCAATTAATTTTGAAGTTTGAATTTAATGCTATACTGCCAGTCCTCCAAAAACCTTATTGGAGTTGGAGATTATTTTCAAACTACTTGCACAGTTTTCTGTTATATTTCTTTTCTAGTTGAAAAGATGGAAAATCTTTATGGCTCAATACAGGGACCGGGGTTCCATGTTGCAGTGCCCAGACAAGCTTCATCATTATCATTAAATACCTTATACTAGCTAATTCTAATTGGGATTGGCAACAAGAATCTTGTTCCTGCATCCTAATCTATCAAGTTCATATCTTCAGTCAAATTGCGAGTATGCAACTCCTTTCTGTGATGGGTTAGGATTTGGTAAGGGGATTTTCAGTCTGACATTCTGTTGAGATATGATCCGAATCCGACTTTAATCGGATCAAATTGGATATGGATTGATTCGATTCAATAAGACTAAATTTGGATAGGTTAAGATATTATGATCCGATTCGATCCGACTTTAGTCGGATCAAATTGGATAATAAGAGCAAATTTGGATATAGGTTAAGATATGATGATCCGATTCGATCCGACTTTAGTCTGATCAAATTGGATAATAAGAGTAAATTTGGATATAGGTTAAGATATGATCCGATTTTAGTCAAATCAAATTGGATATAGGTTGATTTGATTCAATAAGAGTAAATTTGGATATAGGTTAAGATATGATCCGATCCGACTTTAATCATATCAAATTGGATGTAGGTTGATTCGATTCAATGAGAGTAATTTTGGATATAGGTTGATTCAATAAGAGTAAATTTGAGCTGAGCTTTGCCCATCTCGGCTTGGGCTCGTAAAAACTAGACAAGGCTTAAGCTCGGCTCAATCTCGGCTTCGCTATTTTTTTAAGGCTCAAGCTCAGCTTGCAAAAGCTCGGCTCGATTCGCGAGCCTAAGCTCAAGCTTGGCTCGTTGAGAGAGAGAGACTCCATCTTTCCCCTTTTCAAAACTCTCTCTCTCTCTCTCTCTCTCTCTCTCTCTCTTCTCACATTCACTTCAACAAAATCACCTGCAAATGGCTGGTTATCGTTGGGATCTTGATCTCCAATCCATAGCTACAATCAGGTGGAGCTTCGCAGCTTGAAATCCCATGTAAGTACTAATCCCGAACACTTCTTCAATCTGTCTTTGATATCTTCTTTCCCCATTTTGAAATCTTTTAACAATGGTGATGTTTCTATAGTTTCTCTCAATGAGGAAAGAGGTTTGCTCGTGTCACTCTTGTAGACTTTGCCTTCGAGGATGTTGAAACTGAAACTAGTTGGAGAGAATCTCACCGAGGAAGAGAGAGCCTTGCTTCTGCTTGGATCTTATAAAGACATGGACCTCAGGGGTGGTGGTGAGGGGTCGGAGAAGAAGAAGGAGAGCAGGTTGCAGAGGTG
>JAUPMG010000009.1:7614996-7637290 GCA_031762675.1 Pachysandra terminalis
TGTGGATTCTGGTATGTTCTTTTAATCATTTGAAATGCGATTGAATTTTTCCAACAGAAAAAAAATCTTTTGCCTTTATATATATGTGTGTGTGTGTGTGTGTGTTTTGAATTCAAAATGTGATGCTAATATAATTTGTAATTTAATGGATTTGGCAACATTGTTTTAATATTATGTGTGGATTCTGGTATGTTCTTTTAATCATTTGAAATGCGATTGAATTTTTCCAACAGAAAAAAAATCTTTTGCCTTTTTATTTCATATTCTTTTCCCCCTTCTTAGTCTGAAATCTTTTGCAGGACTCGTATTTTGCGACATATGGCTTCTGAGTTGAATTTGGAGATGCGAAGTGACGGCTATGTTAGGGTGGAAGATCTATTGAAGTTGAACATGAAAACGTTTGCTAATCTTCCGTTAAGGTCACACACGGTTGACGATATAAAGGAGGTTGGCTCTACATACACTTTTTTGACTGTCTTGCTGTTTTCAAATTTATATATTTCTAGTTTAACATAACTAGAAATTTATCTGTTTCTAGTTTACTTATTGCTTAGTTTAACATCTCAATTTATACCTTAAAGCTTTTGTCTATTTTGCTATATATACAAGTAATTGTGCTTTGGACTTCCTTTATTATGTTGGTTATGTTGGAATTGAATTGTACATGTTTTTGATGGTGGATAAGTAACGAGATCCACTATGAAGTACTCATTTCTTGATCTTGGAACAGAACCTAAAAGGATAATGAATGTAGAAGTCAGGAGCACTTTCTTTATATAGAGACATGGAAAGTATGATATATGGCTTTGTCTAGCCTTCCCTTTTCTTTTTCAATTCTTCTTTGACCACCCTATGTACATGGGGCTTACCCTTTTTCTTAATATAATATAATTCCCCATTTACTAATTATAAGATGGCAAAGTTGCCATTGTATTGTTTTCTATATCTTCTTAACGACTAATAAGTGACGTTCTATATGAAGATAAATAAAGAGTACAGAAAGGAAAAATATTGCAAAGGCAGCTTATGCTCACTCATTATGAAGGCTTGATTAACTCTGTTGTTTTCCAATTCATCAGCCATATATTTCCCCTATTTTGGTGTTTTCAAGAATCGTATTCTACTACCGTTTAGGGAAGAGTGAGGAACCTTGTTAACCATGTCAACTAAGCTTGAGCTCAGTTAACAATTTCCAATGAGATCTCTATATGAATTAATGATTCTCCATACCTTGTCACGAATAACACATTCCCCATAGATCAGGACTACAGGTCGAGCATACATGACAATTGAGTTTGTTGTCATATGAAGTTGGGGGCGGGGATTCCATTATTCCAAGTTCGAAGGATGCCGTGAGGCAGGTGTGAGTCACTTCATTTGATCCATTTATAGTATCATGCATGGTAATTCATTAAACTCATTATGAGATAAGGCCAATGGAGAACAGGAACTCAAAGAAAGGTGGAAAGGATATTTCTAAAAATCACTAAATGAAGAATGTGTGGGGGAGCTTAAGATTAGGTGGAGATGCTAGTATTAGAGAAATAAGAGAATATACTATATATTCATAGGAGTAGGGTAACGGAAGTGAATGGGGCTTTAGTGAAGTTGAAAATAGTAAGTCCTCTATGATCGGATGGTATCCCAAATGAAGTGTTGAAACATACAAGAGAGATTAGTGTGTCTCAATTGACCAAGTTATTTATTTGAATTATGAGGAATAGGAAATTGCCAAATGCTTTGAGGAGAAGCATCATATTACCCATGTGAATAACAAACGGCATACCCAAAGTTGTAGCATTTGTAGTGGAGTTACCTTATGAATCAATAATTATACCGCGAAATTATTGAAAGCATGATAGAGCAAATATTAAGACAAATAAATAAGTAACATTGGTATTGAGTAATTGGATTGGTTTCATGCCAGAGAGGTGTACATCAAGGCTATTTCTTACTTATGATTAGTGAAAAAGTTCAGAGAGAACAGGATAGACTTTTATGTAGTTTTTATTGGTTAAAAATAAGGCATAGTGTCTAGAGAATTAATCTGGTGGGTTTTGGATGTGAAGTGAGTAGACCAAGCAAATGTATCAATATCATTTTCTTTTATGTTTAAATATATCAATATCACCGAGGACATGTATGTGGGGACAACAGTGTGGGAATAGTTGGTAGTTTGGTGACTCAGGCCAAAGGGTTTCCGGTGACAATAGACTTAGGTCAAGTAAGGGCCCTTATCTTTCTATATTGGTTATGGTTGAATTGACAATTTACTCTTGAGTAGGTGACGGTGCATGCTATTTGCAAATGACGTGTTACTGTTGGACTCAAGGTTGTCAAAGCATGTGCTGTGCTGATTGTAATATAGTTGCCAAGTGGAAGAAGGTTCCAAAATAAGTCGAATTACGATTTTTTTTCCCTGATGACTTAAATCTCTGTCGCTCTCTTTTTTTTCTAATGGTTAATCTCCAGAGTAAGGGAAGTATCCTTTTCTAGTTTGTACAGGATTGGGAAATGGATTTTTCTTAGCTTGTAAGGTAGGTATGATTTTGCTCAGTATTTGGGTTTGAACTCTTCTCTGTTTTTTTGGTAGGCCTTTGTACATATATTGTGTACCTAGGTTGGGCATGTATACTTGTGTCTATGCTTAGATCGTACCTTGTTTATTTTGATTAGTTAATACAATACGCATTTACCTATTAAAAAAAGGCTGAATTAAGATTGAGTTTGTGAAGTAAAACTTTAGTACAGACAGGAATGGGGATGAAGCATTATAAGAATTACGAACCAGGAAACTACCATCCTTCCTCCTTGAACTTACCTCTTTCTAATTCACTAGTTGATTGTTTTTGTGCATAACTCCATCCACAGAAACATTGTGAATCTTTATAAAATAATTTTACCACATTCTCTGGACTTTGAAGAGAAAAATGTTTCAGCTGCTGGGGAACTAAATTTGTAAAGCTAGATTTTGAGATTTGGACAACAAGGTAGAGATTCGGATGGATTGCTAGAGAATAAGGTCTCTTGGGATGTTTCCAACGTTAATGCTTTGTGTCAAATTCAGTCAAGCACTCGGGTAAACCAAGTTATTCCTGAAGAATATTGTAACCTGGAAAATGATGAAAATCTGCTTACAGAATATCTAGACCCAACCCCCACATTCTAAGAAAATAGACTCATTGATCCACCCAAAATTGTGTGCAGAAATATTGGTTCTGTTAATAGTGACTTCCTTGAAGATATGGTCGGCTTAATTATCTTTCTATTATCTTTTATATTAATTAGTAACTATATACTATATATTGTTATATCTCATCTTTGCTGCTCACTTCATAAGAGCAATGTTACCATATGATCATCTATATTTGACACAAAATGCCTTAATGGAGTCTAATTCCTATTTTTCAGGCAGTCAGGAAGGACAATAAACAGCGGTTTAGCCTCTTGGAAGAAAATGGGGAGCTGTTGATACGTGCAAACCAAGGCCACACATTAACAGTGATAATTCTTTCTTTAGCAGACCAGAATGTCCCTTTTTCTTCTGTTTCAAGTTTTAAAATGAAATGAACGACCACTCTTTGAGGTTAGTTCGTATGAGCACAGGTCCCTGTAAGGGGAGGTTGTGGGATCAAATCTTGTCTGGGACAGTTGTAGCAGTTGGGCACAGGACCTGTTTATGCATAACAGTCATAGATTTATGATCACTTTACTAACTTCTCACTAACAAGTAACAACTACAAGCTAAATTATAACTTGTGTGCAGAATTTTCTTACCAAAAAAGATAAGATGATTTTAAAACACAAGAAGTCAAAGATTATCATGTGTATTTTAGATCATTTTTTGGTTGTAGTTTTGTATTCGTCTTTGCAATCACTTTACCAGTTCTCGTTACATGTGTGTGTGTGTATATATATATGTACATATTCTAGTAAAAATATATGAAATTTTCAAGTAAAATGAGAAAACATTTTTTCCAAACCCCCAACAACTCTGAGAAATAGATCCCTTTAAGCCCCTTAGATTTAGAGGATTGGTAAAAGAAATGGTAGATTATTTGAGGTATTACATCCCTTCTTCTCAAAAAAATACAGAGATCAGCCTTCTTCTTGCACATTAGATGCCAATTGGGGACATTGCCCACTAATAAGATGGTCAATGGATGAAATCTTGTCCTGAGCTAGGGTCAATTTGAAGGGAAAAAAAAAGAAACAACTTTGAAAGGGGATTAGATGACACCAAATAACTATCTAACAAAATTCTTGCCTTCTCCAATGCTGGCGTCCACCTCAACATTTACTTTGAGAACTCATATGGGTTCTGTTAGAAAGAGGCTAGAGACTCGATTTCCAAGTTGTGTCTTTGGAATTTAGGCAACTAGCAACCAATTAATCAAAGCTATAATTATTAACTGTTAACAGAAAAAGAAAACGATGAGTATAATATATTCAACTTGAGCTATAAATTGTTATCTGTAATGATTAGTTGTAATACAATTATTTTCATTTCTTGTGATGCTACTGGCTCAAGAATGTTTTGTGAATCTCTCTCTTCTGAACTTACTCGTGTATTATGTACATCTCTCTCTCTCCCTCCCTCTGGCTGGCTTGAAGCATTCAATGGAATCTTCTGTTTGGCACCAAGTTTATGCTCACACATTTTGATTTTCAATTGTGCACTTTGCAGACTGTAGAATCTGAAAGCTTATTAAAGCCCATTAATTCGGCTGAAGAAGTTCCAAGTAAGAAATTGTCAAATGCAACATATTATGATTTCAAGTTTTGTAACATGCAAACTTTTAGATTTTGATTTGCTCTATTGATTGCTTTACAGCTTGTGTTTCATTGATTTGCAGTATGTGTGCATGGAACCTATAAGAGGAATCTGGAATCAATTCTGGAGACTGGTCTCAAACGCATGAAAAGGTTGCATGTTCACTTCTCATGTGGTCTGCCAACAGATGGGGAAGTAATTAGTGGTAAGTTGTTTAAATGGAACCCTGTTTGCAAATGGCTTATATTTCATGACTTTCTTTTCCATACAATCATCAGGTCATTGTTTTTGGTTTTATTCCGTAGGCCATATCCATCTCTCACCTTAATAAAAATCAGCAAGTAAAAGAAAGGAAGTAGATAAATTAATACTAGATATTTTTTCTTGGATTACAGCTAAATTAGTGAGACGCACCAGAATAGGAATCCTGGTGTGATCATTTTCACTTATGGGAGTTGAGTTGGCATTCCCTCTTTTCCATGTGCTTTTCTACATGTTCCCTCTGTTCAATTACCATATTTCAATCTTAAATATATCTGCCACATGGCAACAAAAAAAATAGAAACTTATTTTATTGCTTTTCTTGTTAAAAAATGCTAAAGACAACATTATAAAAACTCAGCGGATGACCTTAGGCATGACAAAATCCCTATACAGGTTCAAATGGAGTATATGTACGTGGGAGGGTTACCCACGAGGTCTATCGAAAATATCCAGTGTCCCATGTTAGGTGGACCATTCACATTACCCACATTATCCCTTAATATGAGACAGACCAGGAAACATTTCTCCATTTTTATATCGCTGGCAAAGTGTTTTTTGGAAAAAAAATTCATTTCCTCCTTTAGCTATATCTATAATCTCCGAGCTAGTATCACTATTTACATCCCTATCCATGATGTTGAAGTTTAATTTCAAAATATATTTTGAACATATTATTGACGTTATTATGCCCTTGTACATACAATCATTATCAATAAATTTAAGAAGTTTTTATTTCTTAGTTTTGACATAAAGAATAAGTGGACACACTAATCAGTATTAAAAATTATCAATAAATTAATTAGGTAATCAACATTACAAATCATATAATTTATTGTTTTTTCTGATGTTTTCATATTAGACCATTAAATTAACCACCAAGAGAGGTTGTTTTATTTTTCTTTTGCATTAATTCTAATTATTTTTTAATTAAAATATGTAAAATAAATCTTGTAGAGCAAAAATTGTATACATGCTTATAATTTGTTTTATGTTTAATAGTTTATTTTTTATCTTAGTAAATCATGTAGGAGGGGCAAAAATGTTATAGAATATATTGAAAGAAGATTTTGAAATTAAACTTCGGTAACTTGGGTATGGATATGAATATCCATATTACATGGGGGTTTGTATTTATAGCTATAACTAAATGAAGGAAACAAACTTGCCCTAATTCTTTTTGTTGAATTTAACTAATTTTTTTCTATGAATAGTGGCAAAGTATATTACTATTGACAATATATATATATATATCTATATTACTATTGACACTATATCTATATATATATATATATATATATGAATAGTGGCAAAGTATATAAAGTGCTATAAACAAAAAGTCTGAAAGAAAATGCTACTCCTTCCCATTGGGGTGGGGGGGCGGATGGGTGGATAAATATCCATGTGCCATCAAAGTCTGCATGTACAAAAACGAAATCTATCAACAGTCACTGCACATTGTACACAAGATGCAACAGATTCCAAGTGATGTGAAAGCATTGTTTTAAAGCTCAGACCTTATTAGCGTGTTAGACCGATTGACGTAGGACCCAGGCCTCAATTTGGGTTTGGGTTGCCCCTTGGGTCGATGCTACGTTTCAACCTCCGTGACCTGATGTAAACTGGCTGGCTTGGTGCCTGATCCAGTTGATTGAAGTGGTCGACCCAGTATCCTTGTTTTTCTTTCTTTTTCCCTTTTTTCAAAAATAAAAAAATCTTAGTTTGGAACACCCTACTCCATGAATTAGATGATATTTCTTGTTGTCACCCCTTCGCTTCCAAAGGAAATTCTTAAGGTGAAGGATGAAAAGCATGTAGATCGCCATATGTTTATTAAACCGAAACATATAATATTAGATGTTATCAAACATTTAAATGTTAGAGGTTTATTAGCTGTGTAATAGACAATAATCAAACAGTCATTTGTGTACACATATGATTACTCTCCAGATTCTGGATCTACGTGTGTGTGTGTGCGTGATAAATATATTATTATTTTTTTATATTTTTAAACGAGTTGATATTACACATTTCTACCCTCCCCACCTCCATGCCACATAAAATAAAGTAATTTATATTTCAAGCCTCGTGGTATTCAATAACTTGTTCTTCCATGCTATGTATGCAACCAGAGTTACGCATCAAGATGATGTGGCTTCATGAATGTTTGCAAGCTGATTGTGACTTCATGTAACTGTAGCTCCAACTAATAAAATGTTCGTCCAGTTATTGTTTTCAAATCCCCTGCCCCAAAGCATGGCGAATAATGATTAGCAGCATTAATACGAGCAAAAAAAAAAAAAAAAATGGCTGCATGCTGATAATGCACAATGACTTATCTTTATTTCAGGTATGAGACGGGATGTTAATGTCTTGATCTTCATAGATGTCAGAAAGGCATTGGAAGGTACAGCTTCTGTTAGATTTCGTGTTTTGCGTTCTATATGACAACAAACCCATTGATCATTTTTGTGCTATTATTATGTTAAACCGGAATAACAGCCGATGCCTATTTCCTTGTTTCAGAAGGAATGAAGCTTTACATTTCAGACAACAATGTGATCTTGACTGAAGGTTTTGATGGTGTTGTGCCAGTCAAATACTTTGAGAAGATAGAAACATGGCCAGATAGACGACCCATACCTTTTTGAGCTGCCAGATGCGAAACAAAGTCCCTGTCTTTAAAGGCTTTCTTGCTTACAGTAAGACATACCAATCAAGCAGTTTCCACATGACATTGTTGATCTCATAACGATCTTTGATGATTTCTGGTGTATTTTAGAAGAGTTCTTCTGTGCAGAAGATGAGAGAACAGAAAAGTAAGTTCTTAGAGCAGCCTCTGATTACAGGTGAACAGAACTGAGGTTCCCCTGAAAATATTGGGAGAAGGACAGTCTTGAACTCTTAATGCCAGAGGGACATTTATATGTAAAAGCATGCAAATGCTTGAAAAGGTCTGCAAAAACAAGAAATTAATTTGTAATACACTCGGGTGATATTATGTTGCCTTGGAAGTGAATGTCTCAGTATTTATTTGGTTGAAAATACTCACCAAATTGGTATTGCAGTGTGTATGTATTATACACACAGACATATATATATATATATATATATTATTTATTTAATTTAAGTGATGGATCCTCTTACAAAATAAATAAATAAACATAGAACTCCCAATGAAGCTACTAGCCTACCACAGGATAAAAATCAAGATTTGAATTAATAAAAAAAATGATTTTATTATGACAATAAAATATAATAATTTAAATAAAATAATATATAGATATAAAATAATACTTGGATAGGTCCCATTTTTTGATTTGTGAGATAAGTGACAATAAACCCTCTTACAAAATACCAATCATAATAGAATTCTTATGTTGCATGGGAATTACAATAAGTGTGAATTATAATTCTCATGAAAATTAGATGTCTTTTCTTTTCAATGTGAATTTCAATTTCTCTGGAAATCGATCATCCAAACCCGAGAATCAAAATTCCTACTTCCAAATTCCAATCCCACTTCTAAGTGTCTGCTCTTCAAACGTAAAATTTCATTTATTTAAGCCAATGACTGTTATTTAATATTGCCATAAAGGGGAGGTAAATGTTACAAGCAATAAAATATGAAGGGAGGTTAGTGTTATTTCACAAAAGTGAGAGAGATATTCGTAAGTTTACCAAACCTCAAAGAGAATTGTGCATTTAAACTATTTCAGAAAAATAAAATAAAATAATGCCTTTGCTCTAATATGCGCAAACTGGATTAAGACCTAAAGCGGTATTCACTCTTCTCAGTCAGATCCATGGATAAACAGAGAGAGTTCTTTCTGGGATTACCAACAGCACCGTCGCTTTTACGTTAAGGTTAGCCGATTGCTTCTTCCCTTCCTTTCCGTCATCTCTTAAATTACTGTAAATCTTTGAAGCAGATCAACTTTTCTTTTTTCCTCAATTGTTCTTCTTTATTTCTTAATCTGTGTACTGAATGACTTCACTGGTCAAGTAACCAAGCAATCTGCAAATTTCCAATTCTGGGCTTTTTCTCTTCTTACGTTTTTTATGTATAAAATCTCTACAAAAACCTAATGGATACAAAAATACCATCTGGGTATGGCTGGATTTATCAAATTTCTTAACATTTTCTCTGCAATCCCATCTAGAAGATCACATATTCAAACCCCAGGTTCTGTTTTGTGTAGATTTTCTCAATTTATCTCGAAATTGGATTTTGATTCTCCTCCCCTGTTGAAAAAGGTTGAAAAGAATGTTGCTATTTTCTGGGATTTGGACAATAAACCTCCCAGCTCATTTCCTCCCTATGATGTTGCTATTAGACTAAAGAAAGCTGCTTCTGAATTCGGGTTCGTCCGATATATGTTGGCTTATGCCAATCACCATGCGTTTAGATATGTCCCACCTGTAGTTAGAGAGGAAAGAAAAGAGAGGAAGGTATTGAATCAATTGGAAAATCGACGAGTCATTAAACCCGTTGAGCCGTATCTATGTCGAGTTTGTGGGAGGAAATTCTATACAAACGATAAGCTTGTTAATCATTTTAAGCAACTTCACGAGCGTGAACAGACGAAGCGACTGAATCGTTTAGAGTCGGCTAAAGGGAAGCGTAGGGTTCAATTAGTAGCAAAGTTCTCGATGAAGATGGAAAAGTATAAAAGGGCTGTTAAGGATGTTTTGACTCCAAAAGTGGGATATGGTTTGGCAGACGAGATCAAGCGAGCGGGTTTTTGGGTTCAAACTGTGTCAGTTAAGCCCCAAGCAGCAGATATTGCATTGAGGAATCAGATGGTTGATATGATGGATAAGAGGCAGGTTGAGTGTTTGTTCCTTGTATCGGATGATTCTGATTTTGTGGATATTCTGAGCGAGGCGAGATTGAGATGTCTTAAGACGGTTGTTGTGGGTGATAACAGTGATGGAGCTCTTAGAAGATGCGCAGATGCTGGATTTTCATGGAAGGAACTCATGTTAGGGAAGGCTAAGAAGGAGGCAGTATCGGTTGTGGGGCACTGGAAAGATCGTGATGTTTTGAAGAGACTTGAGTGGACATACAAACCAGAAATGGAGAAAAAGGAATACGACTCTGATGATAGTGATGTTGAAGACATTGAAGATGTTTTTCCTGTCATAGATGGTGGTTTTGTGCAGAAGGAAGATGCTGGACCTTGGTGGGAGCTGGAGTCTGATACTGACAATAGAACTGGGAACTTCAGTAGAAGATAGTGTTGGTGCAAGCTGTATGAAGGGAACTGAAGCGATAACATCCCCTTTCTTTTATAAAAATAGGGGAAAACACAAGTCATCAAATAGTATTTTGTTGTATTACTACTGAAAACTCAAATGGGACAATTTCTACGCACGTATACTTCTCAAGGTTTAATTTTCTTATGAAATATATTGCTCCTTTTAGGTTTGTCTTGATTTCTTTTTTATGTTTGGGATTGAATTCTGGGTATATAATAGGAAGGAAGACACCAATGGATAGAAAGGAAAAAGAAAGAGATACCGTATAAGTAGTTTATACCCATTTATTTATTTATTTATTTTTAGTTCTATACTTCTTACTGAGCTGTTCTTGGGGTTCTCAAATGAAAATAAAAACCAATATAAAAAATTTGGAATGAATAATTGCTCTCTATGATTCGGTTTAAGTATTCATGCTTAGCATATGTTGCAAGGTTCTCTATAATGATTTTGTGCCATATTGCACACGTGGGAATTTGAATTTTGAGAAAAAAAAATAGATAATAGAAAATAAGAACAGATAAGTATTGAAGTGATTATAAGCATAAGCACAATAAAGGGGCAAACCCCATGTCTGAGAAATGTATACATATGTGAGCTTATAACAAAAATCCAGCTAGGCAAAGCTGGATGCAAGTACTTTATTTTCAAACTATGGCTATTCCTTTCCTTCCATATGGCCAACAAGCTACTCGAATATGTCTGTGTTACCCACACTTGCTAACCTTAAACCTCATCTTCTTCCTCATTGTTTGTTACTGGAATGTAAGCAAGGAAAGGACCTAGGGAAGTCAACTGTGTGTACAACTTATATTGTAATTGCTTCCAGGCCAAAGATTTGTACAACTTCATTATCTCACTTTGTCTTCCTCTTTCTGGGTTTATCAATTTTCAGGCCTTAGAGCTTCACTGAATTGTGAACCCTGAACCATCGTACAAATTGCAGGCATAAATAACATGAATATCCATTTATTATTGTTTCTTCTATTTTTATTTTCTTTTTCCTTGGGACTATGCATTATAAAAGTAGATGTTGTTTGGTTTTACTGTTGCCATCCATTTAAGTGTTTGATTGTAACCCGTTATGTGAAAATGCAAGCTTTGGTTTTAATTTGTAACCAAATCATAAAGGCACATGAATTTCCAGTGAAAGACAGGTTCTAAATAGGCTTCCATTTTATACACACACACACACACACACACACACACACACACACGCAGACATGATAACAGGGTTCCAACTTGCAACCTAATGACAGTCAGACCAGTTTGAGATTAAATGGTATTGACAGGGTTGTGGATTTACAATTAATAAGGATTTTTTTTTTAGTTTTTTGAAAGTAAATAGGGTGGAAACGTAATAAAGGAGTTGGTTTGAATAGCCCTAAAAGTGTGGTACCTTTTCACATGGCTTCCAGATGAGAAGTCTCTGTCCATCAAGAAACACCATTGAACTATATAATCCTACAAAACTTTATCACTGAGCGTTTTCCATTTGCACATGGGTGCAATGAAAACATAACTTATAGCATTCCCATTGTGAAGGAAATGCATAAATGTGACTATATTGATTCATGATTTCTTGCATGATCAAATTGTCCCGCAAAATCTTCAATTACTTTATTTGGTTATTTTGTTTCATTTATCGTTGTCTAGGAAAGTTTAAGCACAAAACTGTTTATTCGGTTGGTGATGTGTTTGAAAATCCTACATCAGCACTCCTTCTATTTCCCTTGTCCTGGCAGTATCTGTGGTAGCAAACTGCTTGGACAATTCATTCGGCATGATAATTTGCAGTGGATGGCGTTGTCTTCTCCTTTGTCTTCCTCTCATTCTCTTCCTTCCATATTTATTATCAGGTAATTTATCCCTTCTCTTTTACCCATCTCTTTATTACTGAATGTGACTTCTTATTCTTTCTACTAGTCGAAGACTGAGAAGAAAAATTTGTTGATATTCTTCAGTGTTGGAACTGCACCGTTATTCAACTGTAGAGAAGCCACACGAAAGACGTCTCAAAAAATTTGATAATCTGGTTCTTGGGCCTGCTGCTGGCCAGGGTTTACAAGATCGCTTGCAATGTCAAGGTACTCAAACTCTTAAACAATGTTTTTTCTTTTTTAATTATTGTTCTTGAAGATTTTCCACTTTATGATCTTGGACAGTTAAGAATTAGCCTCAATGTTGTTTTAATTTTCTCAATTTTTGATAAATATCAGTTGTTTATATTTCCAAAATCTAGGTTAAATTAGTAAATTAATTAATTAAATGGGTTGATCAGCTACCACTTTTCTGGTTACCTTATGTAGTGTATTACCAGGCAGAATTTGCTTGAATATGATTTCAACTTTAAATTCTCTGATAAGAATACTTAATGATCAACGAGAAGGGGCTAACCTCATGTGCACCAAAGCGCTATCCAACAAAAAAGCTATATCTGGTGCTATATAATTTTTAAAAGGTTTAGAAAAGAGTTACAGCTTAATCTCCAAAAAAAAAATCAGCTAAGTCTAACCCCCTGAAACTGTTACAGTATTCAAATCACTTATATCTAAGGATAGGTGACGATCTAGCAGACAAGCTGGCCAAAGGAGGTGCCAGGAGAGAAGATTACTTTTCCAATATTTCAGAGGATATGCCAACTTGGGAGGGATAAACCTTTTGTGGTTCAGATATGAAGCCTTTAGTTTTGGAGTCATTTTTTGTCTGTAATTTATATATATATAGTTCAGATATTAAGTCATTTTGTGTACTTATAACCCCAATCCCCAAACAGCAAAAATCTAGCTGGAAAACAAGAAAAAAGAAAATGAAAGAATAATCTGTTGTATATGTTCTTTTTGTCTTTCTCTTATCATATTTTTCTGTTTCTTGGTATCCACATGAATTCATATGGTTTATAGTGATATTTCTACTCTGCACTCTCTGCAGGCGTCAAAGCTCTTAATAGGATCCATATTCCAGCCCCATCTTACGTTTCCAATTTCAGAGATGCCATTTCTTTTGTCACTGTTTTTGCCTTATACAACACCTCTGCACAAGTGGATGATAGATCGTCCAACTTGGTGACTGTTGGGAACACTTCTTATAATAAGGTGGAGAGATCAATGGCTATACTGAATGCATTTGTTAACTTTATTCAGGTAATCTACATCTTGTAAGAGAAAGCTGTCACTTTTCATGCTATAGAAAGGCATCTCTATATTTTTGTTAAGTATGAAAACTTCCATAGACTTAAAAGGAAAGATTTTATATGGAGCAATGAAAAGAATACTTATTTTTATTTTTTCACATTAACGTTCAGACTCTTAGACTTATCCTGATGCTATATGCATTTCTTTAATATATATAAAGAGGAGCCGGGGGGGTGGGGGAAAGGATGAATTTTTCTGTAGGTAGTCAATTTTTCACCAAGTTTAAAGAAAAATATCTTATTGTCTGGTTATGTTTAATCCATTTACAATGCAATCTACTTAATTTCAGGAGTTCTTTGCAGGTGTCAATGCCCCAAAGCAATATAATCATTCTCACTGATCCAGCTTCTGATTTTTCAATACACAGAAATAAGGTCATGATATTTCCCATTCAAGGTGAATATTCGCGAGACACATTGATGCTTCAAAGAATCAGGTCTTACATTGTAAGAGCATCTTGCTTTGATGGATAAGTAGTACATATATCCGTTCTTCACCAAACGATGATAATTACTATCGATGTTCTACATATGCAGGTTTTTCTAGAAACAAGACTTGAGAAACATTTTCAGAGGTTAGGCCATATTAATCATTACATCTTCACCGACTCTGACATTGCAGTGGTTGATGATCTTGGAGAGATTTTCCTTGACAATCCAAATTTTCATCTGGCTCTCACATTCCGGAACAATAAAGATCAACCCCTGAATTCAGGATTTATTGCTGTAAAAGGCACTTATGATGGACTTACAAGGTATAGATAATTTACATGTCTCGCATCCCCTATTTTTCCGTCCTAACTAAATATGACTTTGAGGATTAAGTGAGTAAATTTTGGCTGCAGAGCAAAGATCTTTCTACAAGAAGTACTGGAAGTTTACAGTTCCAGATACATGAAAGCGTCCCGAATGCTAGGAGACCAATTAGCTCTGGCCTGGATTGTAAAATCTCATCCTTCATTTGATACAAAAAGATTTACTAGACCAATAGCTTTTGTGGAAGATATTCATGGAGCATCAGTTTTGTTTTTACCGTGTGCAATTTACAACTGGACCCCGCCGGAAGGAGCAGGGCAATTTCATGGCATGGCCTTGGATGTTAAGGTAAACTAATTCAATCAAAATCAGCCGCCTCAGTTTGTTTTTTATTTTATTTTATTTATTTATTTTTTTCTTGGTTATGTGGCCCCCGATCCCAATTTGTGGGGATAGGATCAACCCCGGATACGTGACCCCCACCCACAAGGACCATATATCAGGTAAGCCCGGGGACTCGAACTTTGGGCCTCCAATTCCTGAGTTGGAGAGCCTACTAGTTGATTTTAGAGCATTTGGTTTACTTCAGTTTTTTGAAAACTCGAATGAGAAATATCAACTGTCATTGAAAAATAAAAATAAAAAAATAAGACAGATGATTTGTGAGCTTGAGCTTTGATGTATGAAGGTCTCTTGAGATAAGGTCCATCTCCTGGTAGCGAAAACAGAAAAAAAAAAACCGAGAAAATACATCCCACATGTATAAGTTACATGGCGTAATTTTTGACATTTTGATCCTTTGCGGTGCAGGTTGTTCATTTCAAGGGATCAAGGAAGCGGCTTATGCTCGAGTCTTGGAATTTCTTCAATTCCTCTACCTCCTCAGAATACTCAGATATGTTGTGTCTCATCTTAAAGAGTGGGAGAACGAAGTACGACTTTTAAATCAATCTTCAGCATACGTGCGGAAAGACCAATCCAATATTATCACTTCGGCCTTTTGCTAACATCTAAAGCCTTCAGCATGTGTTATATACCTCAGTATTTGGATCATCTTCCAGTAATTCATTCAAGTGAATTCCCAGATTTCATTAGGAAAAGAATTGGATTGGGGTTGCGGAATCTCTCTGCTGTTACGAATAGGAAGTCACAGGTCGCGAATCAAACTGTTAGATTGTTAACAGTTGATAATTGTGATTATTTAGTTTCTCAGGAATCATTTTTGAAGACTTGATGTTAGAGATCTAGTTTTCCAAGAGGAAAAAGAAATGCATATTCTGATCAAATTGTGTGATACATAGTTGATCTTTTTAATTGTTTATTTTGAGCAAAGATGGTATTTTGTTTATCAATCAAAAGGTCCAAGGCTTTTCATCCATTGAATTGCTCATCTTTATATGGTGGACTCAATGCTATAATCAATAGATTCTTCATGAATTGAACAGGTCAAATGCTCACTGAATCTGTTAAAGAGTTCATGTTAATATCATTTGATCATCGACCTCCTGCATGACAAATGTGAAAGAGTAAGAAAAAGTAAGTGACTCAATGGGAAAACTTATCCACAACATCAATAAGTTGCTTGGTTTGAAAAGAAAAAATATGTTGGGTAACAAGAGACTCTGAGAAATTACATTAAAATTTGTGAACACAAATATTATTTTCAAAAGGCTTAGGTTGGGTTTGGCCCCGCTTGTGCTTATGGATAAGAACTCGTTGGATAAGTTGCTCAATGGGAGCACTTATCCATAGCAACAATAAATTGCTATTTGAAGAAAATAGTGTTTGGTAAATATATTTATTTAAGTGTTTATGAGAGTTTAGGGTAAAATAGGTATTATAAAAATATTATTAAAATTTAGAAATAACATTTATTTAAGTGTTTATGAAAGTTTAGGGGTAAAATAGATATTTTAAAAATATTACTAAAGTTGTGAAATAACTTAATGCATAAGAGCTTGGGAGAAGCAGCTCTCGGTAGCTTCTCCTTATGGGTAGCCTTCCTCTAGTGCTTATGGGTAAGCACTACCAAATACATATTTAATTTTAAAAAGTGCTTATTTAAGCTATAAGCTACAATAAGTACTTACAGAAGCCAGGCCAAACGCAGCCTTAGTATTGTGTTCAAGGTTAAGTGTTATTTTCAAAGTATTATTGACGTTTAGAAACCACCTGTGGTATAAATAATTTCTCCTTATGGGCTATCTTCCTTCATTACTTATGGGTAGGAACTCATCCGTACATTATTATCAAATGCACTTGTAACCTAAAAAAGTGCTTTAATAAGCTATAAGTTTAAATAAGCACTTATAAAGTATTAATGTGAATTTTCCAAATAAGCACTTTTATATTGATCATATAAGTTCAAATAAGCACTTTTACCTTAAAAAAAGGTTCAAATAAGCACTTAATTTACACAGATTTTTTCAGGTTTGTAGTTTTTAGCCTCCAAGAGTTTCCTTATCGTGGGACAAGAATGGAAAATATTCAAATTGTTGAGGTTAAATTGGGAAAGTGGAATATATATATATATATATGTCTGATGAATAAGTGATCTCCAATGAACAAACCCAGTAAGGAAAAACAAGTAAAATCATTCAATTGAAGCAAAAGATATAGCTCTCAAAGAAGGGGACTTAAATTTTCATATTTTTTTTCCTCTCTCAATAAATTCAAAGTTTTGAAGTCCTATGGGATCAACTGGTTATTCAATTATTATGTGCAGCATAGCAGTAGCAAGGGAAGAAGAATCATGGCTTACGCAGCTATGAAACCAACTAAGCTTGGTTTGGAGGAACTCCAGGAGCAGGTTCACCGAATCAGGATCACTCTCTCTTCGAAGAATGTTAAAAATCTTGAGAAAGGTTCTCCATTTCTTTTGGGTTATTTTCAATCAGATTAGACCCATATGGGATTTTGTTGATTTTAGTGGAACTTAATTTTTCAAAATTTCTCCTGTTTGTTCATGGATTCGTTTACAGTGTGTGCTGATCTGGTTCGTGGTGCCGATCTGGTTCGTGGTGCCAAGGATAAGCGACTGAAAGTGAAGGGACCAATGAGAATACCCACTAGGGTTCTTCTCATCACTACTAGGAAGTCCCCTTGTGGTGAAGGTATTGATACAAACTTGATTCATTACTTCACTTGGTGTTTGCTTTATGTTCTTTGACTAAGGGCTTATTTTGCATTTGTTAGTGATATAAATCATGAGAGCTTGTTGGTTTTAAAATAAAAAAATCAACTTGAGACTTTTATTTTGGCTGAAATTGGTAATTGAAGTTTTCATTTAGGCTCCCTTTGGATACAAGAGTATAAAGGAAAGATTATTTCCTTGCATAATATGTGTATTTGGATATCCGGATAGTGTGGGTCCCACAGAAAATATTTTAATCAAACTTTTTTGACTACAGAAAAAGGGTCATTTTTGTTTTCCGATTAATAGGAAAAGAATTTGTGAGAAAGGAGAATGAAAATGTGAGGAAACGAAAATATCTTTCATTTGGTAGGCGTATTACCCTAACACAAACTTCACTCAGGAACCTCCCTACGTACTATTTGTCTTTATTTAAAGTTCCAAACAGCATCACTAGAAGAATTGAAAAGCTTCAAAGGGACTTCTTGTGGGAGGGAGTAAAAAAGACTATTTAGTTAGATGGGAGGATGTGTGCAAAGACAAGGTAAAAGGAGGTCTTGACTTGGGCAATCTTCAAATAAAAAACCGAGCTCTACTTGGGAAGTGGCTTTGGTGATTCAGCGTGGAAAGGGATGCCTTTTGGCGTACCATTATCGTAAGCAAGTACGACTCTCATGCTAATGGATGGGATGCTAACCCCAAAGCAAACATTATGGCTGCTAGCCCTTGGAAAGCTATTTCAGACTTGTTCCCTGACTTTATTAGTAGAGTGAGATTCTCTATTCGTTCCGGTTCTTTTGTTCATTTTTGGTCTGATCTGTGGTGAGGGGAGTCCACACTTGCAGTCCGTTTTCCTAAGTTGCATCGGTCGGTTACTTCTCCGGATTCCTTAGTATCGGATGTCTTGAGTTGGTCCCCATCAGGTCTTTCATGGAACCTCTCTCCGAGTCGAGACCTGAGGGAGGTCGATATTCTTGAGTTGGCATCCTTGGTCGATTCACTAAAAGGTATTGTCATTGATGAGTCTTCTCCTGATGTCAGGGTTTGGAGCCTGGACCCGAGTGGTTCGTTCTCTACAACGTCTTTTCTCTAGGTCATGCGTCCTGATAGAGAACTACCTCCTCCATTGTTCTTTACCTCTCGTCTTTAGAGTGTTAGGGTTCCACTTAGAGTCAAAGCATTTGCCTGGACTGTTCTTTTAAATAAGATCAACACCGCAGACAACTTACAAAGAAGGAGAAAGTCCATGGCATTATCACCACAGATTTGCTCTATGTGTTTGAAGTACGGGGAATCAGTTGACCATCTATTTCTCTCATGTGACAGTGCTGTACAGATTTGGACATTCTTTACTAAGCTTGCAAGGGTGCAGTGGGTCAACCCAAGATCGATTAATGAGATGCTATGCCAGTGGAGACTTCCCTTTTTAGGGATAAGAGGTCAAATCCTATTTGGAACTACGTTCTTTGCGATCATATGGGGCATTTGGGGAGAACGAAATAGAAGAATCTTTGATAATAAATCTAGGAGGATGGATTCCCTTAGTGATTCCATTCTGATTATGGTGGCCTCTTGGGTGTGCATTCTACCGGAGTTTAGAGATGTTTCAGAGACGGATATCATACGTTGTTGGGAGGTGGTGATGGACTCATAATGCAGGTTAGGGGAGATAGACTTGAGGAGTTGGCTCATGACACTGGAAATTAGTCCTTTGGGGCTTCTACTGGGTTCTTACCCTTTCTTTTTTGTTTTTCTTAGTTCTTTTGGCAGATTCCCTACCTTGGGGAAGTCTGGTATTTTTTTTTTCTTCCTTTTTTGTATTGCTCTCCTTTTCTTATCTATACATCCTTTTTCGTTATTGATCAAAAAAAAAAAAAAGGTGAGGAGAAGAACATGTTCCCTATCCTATCCTTTATCACCAAAGCTTCCTTCTTCCTACACTTATACAATGAAGGATAAAATGGCCAGATGAAAAACTTTTCTCATTCGAATCATTCCTATTAACCAAACATCAAAAGCAAAATTTTCTGTCATAATCATACATTTTCTTGATACAACCAAACAGCTTCCAGGAAAAATAAATTTTACTTTCCAACATAATAGCCTTCCTGTTAGTTGGATTCCAGAAAGTTCTACACAGGAAGTTTTTAGCTGTGGTTGATGTTTTTTGTGTTTGGCCATATTCTATATGTATAGTATTCTGTTGACTGGCTTTTAATTGTAGAACCATGTGATAAGATTGGGTAATCGAAGTGTTTTTTCTCAATTTGAAGCCCATTGGTCTTTGAGCAATTATTTTCATTTTTCAATACTTAGATGACCCCAAATTGGTCCTAACTTTCCCACACTTCTCATGAGAACTTGAGCCTTCAATCCATTAGAATTGTTATCATCAACTGGACCCAAGAGCTTTCAAGTCTAGCAAGCCAATTTCCTAAAACTACCACCAATCCCTATTTAATTATAATTTCCAGCTGAGCATCCACCAGCGTGCGACTTTATTAGTCTCATTAGATGCTATCAGATGGCCTTAAAATCCTTATTGAGAGAGTAAACAGTCATTATCCTTTGGTTACTGTGATGAAAAGATTAACTATTATTTGAGTTTATGACGAGCAGTGTTTTAAAACATCGTTTTCTTTGGAAATTTCTCCTCCGAAACTTGGGGGAAATTTTGCCAAAATTTTGAGAGAGATTTTTATTTTGGCAGAATATTTCACCAGATGAAGAGAAATGGGCGAAGAGTTGGGAAAAAAATGATTTTTTTTATTAAACTTCAGGGATTACTTAAACATATACACAAATAACTCAAAATATAACTGTAAATAGCTATGCATCGTGATGAACAAACATCAAGTAACATACACACTACATGCCTGTCAATATAAAATGTGAAGTACTATCCATATAAAGTCAAAATACAACTAAATGTCATAAACGCAACATTGAAACAACTAAACATCCAATGTACAAGTATATAAATAGCTTTGCATAATATTACAGCCACATCTACATCACATATAATATTTCGAATCATTTCATTATGTTTTAAGGGATGAAAATAAAAAAAATACACGTTTTGACTTCTTTCGTCTTTCATCCATCATAAATCCCTTAAACTATGTTAGATGCATGTTGATGTAGCAAATAGATGCATAACTTGCATTTTCAACTTAATAGAACTAGATTTATACAAAAGAAGGCAATTTAAAATAAAATAGTATGAGATGTTAAGATATACCTTACAAATCTTCAAAAATGATGCTTCAATCCTCTACTTTCCCTGTCACTCTTATCAGATTTATATCATGGGGGCATTAGATTTGATATTCTAAATAAATCTTGAAGAAAAGCAAAAAACAAAAGGCTTAGAATGAAAGAGAGATGGGTTTTGGTTGAAATTCCCCGTTTTATAAAACACAAAATCTCAATTTCTTGCTGAAATTCGGGAGGAATTGAAATATTGGGAGATATTTTTGATATCTTGCTAATTTCCCAAGAAAAGAGATATTACCCTAGAGATATTATCTCCAGGGAGAGATCAAAATTTCAGTAAAATTCTGCCAAAATTTAAAACATTGATGACTAGTTTGCATAAGATTCCTGCCCCGGCCAATTATGTAGTGCAAATTTTCAAGTAGATGACTGTCTGTGGTTCTTCTACGGTTCTTTTGTTCGTTATGTTAGTATGCTTCTTTTTTTGTTCACTTCATCTCCTGTTTCTACTTGCACCAACTTCAGTTTGCCGTTTGGCCTTTTATTCTTAAATTTGAAGAGAGCCCTTATTTGGAATGCTGTGCTAGCTTGTAATTTATCGATCAAAATCCATGTTAGAACCAATGAACAAGGATGCCTAAAGAGCCTTCTCAACTTTTTGTGAGATTAAATAACTTAATAGTAGTAGGAATAGCGGTGTTTCTGTACTGGAGCTTGATCATAATATATTATCAAAATGTTTGTTATGGATGCTAGTGCTGTTAATTCTGTTTTCTTATATCAACTTTTGAGTATTCGGGACTGGTTTAATATCTACACCTTCCCATTTTTGTTCATCGAACTAGAGAATCAGCTGTCATATAGCTTGTGTACTTTGCTACTTGCTGCATATGGTCACTTGGCTTGACCGTGTTTTCCTAAGCCTAATGAAGCCATCAATGGACTTTGCAAAAGCACGTTGTTAGTGACTAGAATGTTTATTTTTCTCCGTATTTGATTGATTTGCCGGAACGAATACATGGGACAGATTTGAGCTACGGGTGCACAAGAGAGTGATTGACCTAACAAGCTCTTCGGAAGTGGTGAAGCAGGTCACTTCAATCACCATTGAACCTGGGGTGGAGGTTGAGGTTACAATTGCAGATCCATGAAATATGTTTCAGCATACCCTTTTTGCCGTCTCCTGAGAGTTAAATGTAGGAAAGTTTTGTGTTTGTGTAATGTGAGGTTTAATCTGCATCTCATCAATGGATGTGGTCGGTATTTATATTGTGTGTTTGTATGACAAGTTTCTTTCACTGCAATTGAAACTTCCATATCTGCATATATACAAGATGACATGCTTGAGCTTACATCCATTGCATGGGAGTGGTAAATCTACTGTTGGATCTATTAATGTAATTATTAATTGCCTGGAATATATGCGCATAATCAGATGTTGATGGTTGTTGAACAAAATTTCGGTTCTAGCTTGGGCAATAAGAAAGAAAAAGACTCCTTTTTAGTCATTAAATTTTTGATTACTAGATTTGGGATCATAAAGGCAAGAGCATCCCAAAGCATTAAGGTGCAAGAACAATAACCTGATTGCTTAAACCAAAGATCATGCTCTCTCTCTCTCTCTCTCTCTCTCTCTCTCTCTCTCTATATATATATATATAGCAAATATGTTAGTCAATTTTTTTTTTTTTATCAAATG
>JAUPMG010000009.1:7652480-7689177 GCA_031762675.1 Pachysandra terminalis
TTTCTTCACCTGATGGCCAACATCCCATATGATTTTATCTTCAGGAGCATTGAACACATGGTGCAGAGCCACTGTTAGCTCCACCACTCCCAGGCTTGCACTTAGGTGCCCCCCTGTCTTTGATACTGTGTGCACTAAATCTGCTCTAAGCTCTGCTGCTAATTGCTCAAGATCCTAATAAAGAAATTATAAAAAAAAAAAAAAAAACCATTAATCCAAGTGGTTAGAACATATGAAAAATAAAAAAAAAATAAAAAATAAACCTCCATTAATCTTTTGCAACAAGTGGTTAGAACTTAGAACATAAGAAAGACAAAACCAATGAACATAACTACATGGTTACCTCTGTGGAGAGATTTTTCATGTGAACTGGATAATTGACTGTGTCCAGTAATGGAGTTGCTGGTTTCTCTCCAGAATAATCTATCTTCCAACCCTCTCCTTCTTTCCTTATCACTACCTTCCCTTGCTCACCATCTGAGCTACTAGCAGAAGCTCTCACACAGAACTGATCCACACCATTTAAACAATCATCATCATTTTGAAACAGAAACCCCAACAAGAAAAAGCAAACCAGAACCCAAAAAACCTTCCAAACAAAGACATTTCTGAAACAAACTCTTAGAAAAAGGGGAAAAAAATTAAAGAGAAAGCAAAAGAAAATAAAACCCAGATGGTGAAAACAAGAACTGAGATCAGGAAATGTAACATTGGATTCACAGACCTGTCTTCTGCAACTAAGAGTCGGTCTCTGAGTCCGGCATGGATAGACTATTGAGGTTGTTGTCATCAGTGACCCTGAAACCGCCATAACTATACTGATCCAAACCACAGAGAGAGACAGAGAATAGAGAGAGAAAGAGTGATGAAGGATGATAGCAAAGAAGGGAATTTATAAGAAGCAGGGGAGAAATGTGTGTGTGTGTGAGAGAGAGAGAGAGAGAGAGAGAGGGATGAAGGATGATAGCAAAGAAGCGAGTTTATAAGCAGCAGGGGAGAAATGCTTACGTGGCTAAAATGTCGAGGGAAACCAATCTCACGATATCCAAAGTCAAAAATTTACTTATCCAATTTGATAAAGAACGAAACCAAAATGGTCGTAATCGGAACTCGGAAGGAATTGTCGAAGGGTTTACTTATAGGTTGTGCTTGGACCGGCACACGTGCTCCTTTGTGTATGATCACAGCCACGTATTATTGGTCAGTGAGGACTCGAGACGGTCAAATGATTGGGTTAATCAGGACACGGTTGTGATTTACGTGTGTGGAGCCCAGTGATGGATGATCTGATGGAACTGGCTCCACCGTAATTTCTGATATACCTATCAACCTATGCATGGCGGGCGTACATGTTTACGTCATCACGTGATGCACGTGGTTTGGAAATCAATGAATGGTGATCGCAATTCACACCACAGGGATATATGGTGAAGGCGGTTATTTCAATGACGTCACGAGGCAACATTGTTACTAAAACTGAAATTTACCTTATCTGCATACTTCCTTCTGTTTTTTGGAGTTGTACATAAAATATGTGCCCTAAGTCTCTTATCTTTTGATTATTAACCCTGGCATATATGTATGTGTATATGTGTGTGTTTTAGTACATCCTCGTCCGCTTTCCTCATAGGAGAGTGGCTTTTAAGTGGGATCCACGAACCTGGCGTAGAGGCATAGAACAACACTTAGGTCTCGATTGGAAGCAAACCGTTGAGCAGAGCTCCGTTTGATTGGCGAAGATGGGTTTCAAATCCAGGTCTTGGGGGCGTCACTTGAAACTTTACCATTGGGTCGTAAATGACGCCTTCAATAAGTGTTGTATCGGAGGCCTTCCGTCCTGGGTTCCTTAGACCGTGGCTTCTAAGTGGGACCCGCAAGCCTGGGATTGGAGTGAAACTCGAGTCTCGGTTGGAGGCAACTCATTGAGTAGAGCTTCATTTGATTGGCGAAGGCGAATTTCAAATCCAGGTCTTGAGACGACGGCGCCTTGAGATTTTACCATCGGTTCTAGATGGCACCTTCCATAACTGTTGGTTTTTACATGTAGATATTAATTGATTGTTAATTTATTTATTAAGAATTAAAATTTGGCTATTTTCTCAAAAAAAAAAAGGAAAAAAAAATCTTTAAAAATTGTTATTACCATATGAGCTTTTAAGCCTTTGTTTTGATAGGAAACTGGCAATTAAGTTGCTAATATTTTCTTTAAACAACAAATCAAACAAAAACCAAGCCGGAAGGGTTTAATTAATGGGGCCGACCTTCTATGGTGTAAACCCTATGTGGGTTTCCTGTGGTGTGAAATAACGTCGAAGGCTCGTAAAAGTATATCAAGTAAGGGTAAAATTATAATTTTGCTCTCATTGATATTTCACATCACGGAAAACCTAGATATAGTTTACCTCAGAGAGGATCCTCTCCCTTAGTTAATATATGAATAAAGGAAAGTCCCATTCCATATAAATCAAGGTTGCTTCTATTTCCAGGCACTAACTTACTAAGTGCAGAAATCATTATTTTAATCAACCAATTTATCTATCAAATTATATTTGTGTTAATAAAGAGGGTATAATGGATATTTTTGTCATTTGATTGAAATATTAATTTAAGGTTCTGTTCCTAACAAATTAAGACCGGGAAGTAGCATCATCCTAAATCAATTTCCAAGAAATTAAAAAAATTTCCCACTAACATGATACAATGACGAGAAATTTGGCGGTGTGACGTGGTAAAAAGGTTAAGAGCTCAGATTTTGATGGTCGTGGAATGGATTTCCGATGAAGAATCTTCGTGCATCTAATACCAACAAAGACCCTCCTAGTGCGAAGAGAGAGAGAAAGTGGAGTTCGGTACAAAACAGAGAACACGTTGAATTTGTCGTGAGTTGGGGCATCAGAGAGCCGGCCACATGTCTTGATACCCATTTGTTTTTTATTTTAATTATTAATAATATAGGATAATCTTACTGGATGACTGTTCCCGTCCGAGTTCTTGCCCGTCGGCCGCCTGTTGGTCCCAATGATCGGCAACGGGATATTGTTCCTCTCCAAACACCGATCAACCAAACAACTTAGATCCACGTGTCACGTAGGGAGTGTTCTGTGAGTAGAAGTCTTATGAGCACACTGGTGTAGAGACAAAACTCAGAGTTGGGCCTACCAAAAATGCATCCAAGGGGCGAAATGCCTTGGGTGTTGTCTCTATATCACATGGCGCTTATAGGACTTTTGATCACAAAAGATTTCGGCCCTGTCACGTACACACGACCATAAATAACTACTACCCCACACGATAAAGATAGGAGGGAAGACTTGGACCTTCAAAAATATTTCTTCTTGGGTTGTGTGAACCTCGTGTGAATTTTAGACGAGGTTGATATCTGCTCCGGTGGGTCCACTAAAAAGGATGGTAGTCACCAGTTAAAGGTTGAAACCGATTAAGATAGTAGCCTATTTTTGGTTCATTAGATCTCTTAGTAGGATTTAATTAGGGCCAAGTGTCAACATTGTGTGAGGTGTGCTGGGATCTCGTGTGCTCGCCCTGTAATGTAGAGACAAACCCCATGGGTGAAATGGTCTTTTCACCCTCGGGTGTAGACCCGCCCTCGGGTTTGTCTCTACAACACAAGACGAGGACACGGGATCCCAGCACAGAGGATCCCAATCCGCTCAAAAGAGAGTCACATTTTACAAAAAGATCTTAGTCCATTCAACTAGGCTTGTCTACTTTTCACTTTGCCCTTACTTTCCTTGGAAAAATAATTTTACATCGGGATAGGACATTTGTTATGTGACCGGACACTATTCAAATTAGGTTTTGCTTGATTTGTTGGTACGGGTCTCACCAATTGTGCATACATGTCATTGACATGTCCTGTAACGAATGGTGTCCAGGTATATAACTAATACCCTGTCCGAACATAAAATAAATTTTCCATACCTTGGAGTTAATTGCTTTTGTACCAAAGAGAAGCACCATAATTTCTAACCAATCAAGAGATGCCACTTCAGCATACAAGCTATTAAGTATGGATGAGCGTGCGCACCATGTCTTCATAGAGATGCACACGATTGCATGTCATATATTCAGACTTCTAAAAGATATGGTGTCTGGATGCGTGACGTGCGTGTATACACAATGCAACCGATGATGTAACTTCCATTAGTACTCTAAGACGATATGGCCCCTTATTTTAATGGCTGAAATGATCTTCTAAATTACCGCACACAATCCAATCGACGCTTCAACTTCCGTACTCAAGATGATATAACCTTTTATATTAATGGATGAAATATCAGATGAAATGTGAGTAGATGCACACCATGTATCCAGTTAATAATCTCGTACTCACGTGCAAACTAATAGAAAGATAGTCAATGGTCAATTGGATGCCTGACATGTGTTTGTGCACGCTCTAGTGAATGTTCTAACTTTCATGCTTCAGAAGATATACTCTCTTAAATTAATGTGCAGTGTTTTAACGTACTATCGTGAGAACACTTGATCCGAAATCACGCACCTCCCAAACTTCATTGATCAATGGTGGGCCCACGGCTTGGATTGGTTAGTAAGTCTATCGGATGGCTAAAATCACTTGTTGATGCTGACATGTGCTGCTAGTAACGGTTCAGATCAAAAGTAATTTGTTAACTCATGTTCAGAGCAAGTATTCTCTTAGTCTCTCTCTCTCTCTTTTTGGTTTCTGTGGGCACAGTACAAATAAAGAGTTAATAGCCAAGAAAATGAGAAGCACGACAACACCAATGAAGATTTTTCTCCGACCACGTCCGGCGTCTCTTCCTCTAACTTGACGTGACTTTACCATCTCGGTATAGTTGAACGTTTTCTTATCACATCTATGATAATCACAATTTATATTACACGTGTAAAATAATATCACTGAATTATACACGTGGCATTTTACAATTGATACGGTTGGAAAAATTGCGGTGAAATATCTGATTTTTTTGTCCAAAGAGACAAACATTGTAGACTATATGGATCAGGATCTTTTGTAAACATCGGATATGTGAATCTCATGTGAACCTCGCACGACGTTAACACTTGTCCCTAAATAGATCCCACAAAAAGGGTGACAAGCATTTTTAAAATTGTAAGAGACCAATAAATCTCAAATCGGCTTCTACTTTAATTGATGATGGCCACTTCTTTTGTGGCTTGCTTGGGACAAGTAGGGTTGTCAATGAGTTGAGCTTGAGTTTTATAATTATGCTCGTGAGCTGAGCCTAAATTTGAAAAAGCTCATTATCTTCGCAAGCTGGAGCTGAGCTTGAGTAGGCTCGAGTCGGTTAAAGCTCGGAAGTTAATATTCCTATATCAAATATTATATATTAATAGTAAACACATATGTTAACATATTATATTACATATAATATTCATCAATTGTAATATAAATGCATTTGTATTAATTTAAACTTTTTTGCAAGCCGAGCTTTTTGCGAGTCAAGCCTAAGCCCAAAATATTTTAACCAGCCCGAGCGAAACTTAAGCCTAAATTTTTTTAACGAGCATGAGTCGAGTTGGGCAAGGCTAGGCTCGGCTCGATTCATTTACAACCTTAGGGACAGGTGTCAACTTCGTATGAGGTTTGCACGACATTCGCACAAAGTTCACACAGTCCAAGTTCATATAAGATCTTCATTCGGACTATATTGGGTTGCGATTTTTTTATCCGTATCAATCATGGGATATCAGGTGTATAAACTGCTGATTAAAATAGAAACAAATTAAGGTAGACGCCAGTTTGAGATCGATACCTCTCTTAAGGTTTTAGTGTTGGTTATGTGACACAGTTCAATTGGTATTATAGAAAATTTGGCACCAAACATCGCAGACGAATTGGTTCCTTCTAAATTCACCATTGTTTCCTTCGTATATGTACCACATCATCATTAAAGCTAATTTGTCTATTCAATAAAACTATAAAATTTATTAGTTAGTAAAATCGAGTTGAAATTGTTTATGACAAAAATTTATTGATGTAAATACAAATTTTGTCAATTGAAAATCAGCGAACAAGATATGAATAACAAAATTAATTTTATTGATTTAATATGGGAGATTGCAATCTCTAGGGATTTTCTTTATACAAAAAAAAAGATCATCTGATTCTTCACTTCAGGGTGTCTTTAATCCAAAGGCTGCAATAGCTTAATCTTGAATTGATGTGAAGTCTCCAGCTTGATCTTCGGGCTTGTAGACTTATGGAAGATATGGACCGAAGGCTTCAACTTTGATGTTGATCTCTGGGCCTTTGAGCATATTAAGAGAATGAAGAACTTGAAGAAGTCTTCAACTTGATCTTTGGGCTTGTAGATTTATAGAAGATCTGGGTTGAAAGCGTCAACTTTGGTTTAGATCTCTGGGCCTTTCAGCGTATTTAGAGATAATGGGCTTTATCTTTAGGCTTGAATGCAACTTTAGAACTTCAAGTCTTCATATCTTCAAAGCAATAGACTAGCAAGGCTTTAGAGCTTTTATTTGAACTTTCTTCCTTGGGTTTGATAGTTTTCTGAATCTTCGTGCTTGTAGACTTATAGAAAATATAGACCAAAAGCTTCAACTTTGATGTAGATCTCTGGGCTTTTGAGCATATTCAGAGATAGAGGGCTTTATCTTCAAGCTTGAATGCAACTTTAGAACTTTAAGTCTTCAGATCTTCAAGGCAATAGACTAGCAAGGCTTTAGAGCTTCTACTTGAACTTTCTTCCTTGGGTTTGATAGCTTTCTAAATCTTTAGCTTGATCTTCGTGCTTGTAGACTTATAGAAAATATAGACCAAAAGCTTCAACTTTGATGTAGATCTCTGGGCTTTTGAACGTATTCAGAGATTGAAAAACGTGAATCTTTAGACTTGAATGTTGTATTTTAGGGCTTCAAGTCTGTGGATCTTTAGGTCTTCAGGACTTCAAATCAGGTGTCAGAGCAGTAGAGCTTCTATATCTCTTCCTCTTTGAATCCCTTTTCTTGATCATCTGGTCATCTTTTGATCATTCATCTCCTGAAGATGAGAGGACTACCCCTATTTATAGATTTGGAGGAGAGTGTCCTCCTTCAATTAGAGATAATTCACAATTTAATTAGGGATTATCTACATGTGGGAGGGTAAAGTCCTACTTGTTTTCAACCACTTTAAGAGCCCATCCAATGTAAAATAATTATTTAATTAAGAATTATTTAAATTTTGATTGAATAGCTTTTAATAAAATAATTATTTATTTAAGAATTATTTAAATTTTGTTAGGATAATTCATATGTAATAAGAATTATTATAACTTTAATTTAATAATTCTTAGTGGGTCCCATTTGAACTAATCAAATATTCAATTTGGAAGAATCTTATTTTAGTGGAGCCCATCTCGTGAGATCATGCCATGTGGCATATTTTGATCTCAAAATTTCGCCGTCTACAATTGCAAAACTCTATTGCATTATTGTAGTAGCAACATGTGTCCACCAATGTTTTACTTTTTTTTTTCGTAGGAAATGCACCAATGTTTCACGCTATTCACTAACGCACGGATCTAATTTCGTGCGTTGGTAGATTCTGTCTCCGTTAACGTTGAAAACTATTTAAATTAAATTAGTAATATATAATCAAATCAAATCAAAACTTTCTAATTAAATTAGTAATTAGCCATAGATTTAATTCAAAACTTACTGATTAAATTAATAATAGCCTATTTACTAACGAGTTGGACTATCATTAAACCCAACCCAATCTGTAAATAAACGGGTTTGTTATCATGAACCAAACTCAATCCGTAAATAAACGGGTGGGTATCATGAAACCGAATAAGGTAACTCGTAAATAAACAGGTTGAACTCATTTATTTTTTAATTTATTAATTAATTATTTTTTTGAATTTTATTTTTAAATTAAGATAAAATATAATATTTTTAATATATTAAATTGTAATAAATATTTATTAAATTATCAGTGGCTTGGTTAACTCCTTTACTAATTAAATTTATAGTAACATTAAATGTTAAAAATCGAGTCAGTGCGTTGGGCCATCATGAAATCGAACCTAACCGGTAAACAAACGAGTTGGGTATCATAAAACCAAACCTAACCCGTAAATAAATGGGTTGGACTCACACAACTCATTTATTTTTAATTTATTGATTAATTATTTTTTTGAATTTAATTACTAATTAAGGTAAAATATATCATCATTTTATATATTAAAGTTTAATAAATATTATAAAATATCTATTAAGCATAATTAAAAAACATAGGCATTTTTAACTTATGAATTAGTCTTGATTTGATTAGTAATTACTAATTTAATTAGTAAGTTCTGATTTAATTCTATGGGTAATTACTAATTTAATTAAAAAGTTTTGATTTAATTATATATTACTAATTTAAATAGTTTTCAGCGTTCTCAGAGATGGAATCTACTGGTGTTAGTGAATAGCGTGAAACATGGGTAGATTTCCTTCCCAAAAAAAAAGTAAAACATTGGTGGACACGTGTTGCTACTACAATAATGCAATAGAGTTTTGTTATAGACGATTTCAACTCAATAAAACTAGAGTGGTAATGAGTCGGGTCGGGTCGTGTTGTCGTAAACGGTCGATGCTTAAACAGGTTGGGTTGAGTTCGACCTGTTTACTAACGGGTCAGAAAATTTCAACCCAAACCCAACCCACCCATAGACGGGTCGAACCTGTCAACACGTTTAAAATTTATTTAATTATTTTAATTATTATTATTTAAAATTTAAAATTATTAAAATAATAATAATATAATAAACGGGTTATATAGGTTTGGCAAGTTGGATCAAATTGGACTGGTTTACCAATAAGTTGAAAAAACATCAACTCGAATTCAACCCATTTAATAAACGGATCAATTCTAACCCATTTAATCGAGTCGGATTGACAGATTGGATCGTATTTTGCCAGCTCTAAATAAAACCCACGTTTACCCTCCAAGTAAAATCAAACTCACGTGAATCACGTGGTCGACGGTGTTGTTCACGTGTTCAATCTCAAGGTTTTTATGTTTTGATTTGATTGAAGCTGAAACGCTACTAAGACTCAAAAAAGACATGTTTATAGATGTAACATGTGATTTGAAAGTTATTATATGTAGCGAAATTCGATATACTTACGTTAATGAGTTTAAGTTCGATCGATGTAAAAGTTGTCGGCGTAAACTCTCTTGAGAAAGTACATTTTTAGGTAGTTTGGATGCGTATGGGTTGTGTGAGCTTCGTTTGTCTTGACTTGTGTTTATGGATAAGTATTTATTGGATAAGTTGCTCAATAAGAGCACTTTTTCACAGCAACAATAAACTGTTTATTTGGAGCACTTTTCCACAGCAACAATAAACTGTTTATTTGAAGAAAATAACATTTGGTAAATACATTTATATAAGTACTTATAAAAGTTTAGGGATAAAATAAGTATTATAAAAATATTATTAAAGTTTAGAAACAGCATTTGCTTAGTGTTTAGGAGTAAAATAGGTATTTTAAAAGTATTTTTAAAGTTGTGAAATAGCTTAACGCATAAGAGTTTGGGAGAAGCTACTCTCAACAGCTTCTTATGAGTAGCCTTCTCTATTGCTTATGGGTAAGCACTTACCCATAAGCACTATCAAACACATATTTAATTTTAAAAAATGATTATACAAGCTATAAGCTGTAATAAGTACTTATAGAAGCCCGGCCAAATGCAGCCTAAGAAACTTATTAATTTGAAATCCGCTTTTAATTTAATCGACTTTTACTTCAACCGGTGACAATTATGTACACGTGGCACCCTCGTGTCAGGTTAACACTGAGGTTCACAAAAAGATTTTCATCCACGGAGTTTTAGTAGCAAAATAAAATAAATGATTAAAACTGGTGAAGCATATCAAAAAATCTTCTTGTTTTTTTTGTCTTAACCATGTGGGGTGTGGGTGGGTGTGGGACTAACCCACGTTCGGGGCGGGAGCAATTATGGTAAACCCCTTGCCACGAATGTTTCTAGTGGAGTATCGAAAAATCTTTAGCTTATAAAGAGTGGATGTCATCTGGAACAAGATAACTGAAACATCAACTATGACGTACGTCCACACAAATTTCAACTAAATAGACAAGACATACTAAACTATAAATTAGGCAGACATAGTTATGTATATAAATGAGCTAACATTCTGACGTGCATGGGTCGGAAGTGGTATGCCCACTACCCCATTTTATTATATGAACGACTCTCCGTTTCAAATAAGGAAGTACACTTGTGAATTGAAATTGCAACCAATACTTTGTTGAAGGGTCAGGAAAGTACTATATACTTATAATAGTAAACTTCCCTCAATATGATGCGGGATGATTGAAACATCAGTTGCAACGTGCGCACATATTCTCTGGGGGAGAATTCCCCAGCCACAAACGGCTCTCCATTCCAAATAAGGAAGAACATTTCACACTTGTGAATTGAAATTCCAACCCATCTTTGTTGAATGATCAAGGAAGTATTATCACTTAATGTCACTTCTGATTATAAGTGATAACTACTCACCAAACCTAAATTATTCAAACGAAAATATGGCGTTGAAGCCCTTGGATGGCCAATCAAAGGGGGCTTCGCACCCTCTATAGAAAATGACTACAGCCATCCTTACAGCATCGCTGAGATGTTGCCACGCAAGTTCGAAGGGGGATACCAGGGTGAGGATGGTACCAGTGAGTTATTCATGGGGTACCCTATCCATGTGACGCTCCCTTATTGGTGCTATAAGGATGACTGTAGCCATCTCGCTGTAGAGGATTTCCAGTCATCGAAGGGGTCTCACTTAAGACTACTCCGACTGAACCTTGTTGATCGAATTTACCTCGTAAATGAGTTTAGACCAGACCCATAAGTGTAGGGTCCTGATCATTGATATTCGTTGTAGTCTCCTTGGGAGATGATCATTGTTTCAAGGATCGGACTGGATTGGCCAGGACCGATCCGATCCCAAGCCACGATACAACTATTGTATCAAGTGGCCTTGGATCGGACCGGTCCAGTGACTGGATCGGCCGATCCAACCGATCTCCATTTTTTTTTTATTTATAAAATAAAGGATCCAACTGATATCGGCCTGGATCGGTTCGATACTGACCGATCTTGACCAGTATCGTCGGTCCAGCGACCGATCTGGCCGATCCAATTTTTTTTTATTTTTTTTTAAATGAAGATCCAACTTTTGGATTGTACCTGGATTGACCAGGACTGGTCCGATCCATGATCCCAAGAATTAAAACCTTAGAGATGATTAAATTGTTCTCTTGTCGAGAAGAAGCTGCACCTGCTATATGGAGAGAAAATCTATACTGTGGACGTGGTTTTCCTGTAACGTTAAAAAATAAAATTAAAAAATTAAAAACTACAAATTTTAATTTATTAGTCTCAAACTTAATAATATTATTTTATTTTTTAAAATAAAATAAATTTATAAATATATTTTATAATAAAACAAGCAAGCCAAGTGCCAGCCGACAACTCACTCATGCTCGTTAAGGAAGTGACCTTTTACTTAAGTTTCGGCTCGCGAGCCTAATTATTGAGCTCAAATTCAGCTCCCATGAGCCCAAGATGGCAACAGAGAGGGTTCGACATGGTTAGAAGGGTTTTTAAAAATAAATGTTTTTTTTTAAGTTAAATCATTTATCTTTTGAACATATTTACTTATAAAATATATTTATACATAAAATATATATTTAAAATATAAGTGAACGGTAATGGAATGGATTAGGATCGGGGTTTAGCTAAACCTAACTCAACTCACAGGTTAGCAAATCCTAACCAAAAGGAGTAAGGCAGGTTACCCGTTTAACCTACTCCATTGCCATCCCGAGCTCAGTTAGCTTAGCTCGTTAACCCCGAGTTGGGGTTTCCAATGCGCCTTATCTTATTGGTCGGGCATGTGGGTTGGCACACCCTGATAATAATCGGGTTGTGCTATATCTTGGACCCCCGATCGTACCTGATACGAGATACGATAATAATTGTGTTGGGCTGGGCCTGTACTTTTGGTTACAATTCGAATCGTGTCCGTACGGTGTCCTGGACTAATATCGATGGTCTGACAGCCAGTACCGCTACTCTGGCGACCGGTATCGCCATTCTAGTGACTGGTCAAGCCGATCCAATTTTTTTTTTTTACCATGAGCGATCCAACTTTTGTACCACATCTGGATTGGCCAATACCGGCCGGAACCGATCCGATCCGTGATCTCGAGAATTTAAACCCTAGGATAACCCGTCCCGTCCTTCCCCGCCCGCCATTAATGGAACGGGTTTGGTAAGTTAAAGGTCGATTTAGGGTCGGGATTCAGATATGGTTGTCGTGACCCGAGGCCCGAGTCGGATCGGGCTCAGACGGGTCGTTATACCCCTATCTCTTGTCAGTTAGCATGATTGGTTGGTAGTTTAGGGTTTATTCTTTTCTTTCTTTCAAGACTCCGAGAGGGAGAGCTCTAACAGTATCAGCCATCAACCATCAAGCATCAACCATCAAGCTCAAGTTTCCGGCACGGAAAATCGAAGGGGATTTCCGTTTTCGTCCATCCATTTTTGCAAGGGTTCGTCTGCGCGGAATTTCAACAGGTTAGAACACGTTATTTTTATTTATTTTTTAATTTTTTTTGTGATCAGTTCGTTTTCACTAGCAGTATGTGTTAATGTGTGTTGTGATTGTGATTTTGAAGTGTTGTTACTTATAAGAGGTTTATGGGGTTTATGAGTGTTCTGATTTTTAGGTTTATGGGGTTTAATCCATCAAAATTCAAATGCTCTTCTGATCTTTAGAAGAATCTAACGTTTTTGTCGATCCATTTTTTTGAAGTGTTGGACCTTGATTCAGTAGCAGTAATTCTTGTGAATGGGCGCTACTGAAGTGTATATCTGGTTGCAATTTCATTATTGGGAAAGAATGCATTTTTGCCATTTTTTCTACAAATAGTCGGATACTTCTGTAGTCTATGGTGTTACAATTTTTGCTATTTTTTCTGCCCCGCCCGGGCGGTAGTGGTATTTTAGTGGTTGCCCCAGCCCCAGGGCCGATTGGGGTCGGGGCAATATATACTCCATTAGGGGCTGGGGCGGAGTAATAGGAACCTGCCCCATTGCCATCCCTGAGCACGGCACTACAGGATGTGCCTGCGCACCGCACGACTCAAATGGTGCCGGGTTACACATGCGAGCCCTGACCCGTTGTACATCCCTTTATGAAGGCAAACAGCCAAACACCTCTTCTTTTGTAATTTTCCCCACCCAAATCCATTCCTGCTCTCAAAGGTGACTCCCTAAAGGCACCCACCCTTCAAGGAGCCCTATATAGTTGGGGCCAGTTGTAGTGGTTGTGTAAATAGTGGGATGTTGATGAGAGTTAGTAGGAGTCAGTTGTTGAGTCCTGTATTTAAGCTCTTTATTTTCATTAATGAATTATCTAAGAAGTTTATCCAAGTTACTTTGTTAGAGATTATCGGCTCTCTCTTAATCGAGCATTTGCAATTTGGAGACCATTGAACATGGTAAGAAGAAACGTTCTTGGCTACTAGATACCGACGTATCATATGGTATCAGAGCAATTGATCCTGTCATGGCAGAAGGAACTCGAATGTCTCGATTGGATGACTCTAATAGACCAATTACTTGAGACTTCTGAAGAGCACAGAAGAATGTTGAATGCTCTCCAAGAAGAATCTAAATCTCTATGCCAAATACTAAATGAAATCCTTCATAAGCTCTCCTCCATGGGGGGTGAACGTGGAGATTCATTGCCTAACTAACCATTGTGATCAGACGGTGCTCATCATTCATATATAGAATAGGGAATTAAAACCCGAACTAATCGGCTCGATTTCCCATGTTTTGATGGTGATTCCGGGTGGTTATACCGTGCAGAGTAGTTCTTTACTCAATCAAACTCCTTTACATCAAAGGGTCTTGATTGCATCATTTCATCTTGAAGCTAGGAGGCTTTAATGGCTTCGTCGGATGGAAAAATAGGAGCTATTACTGATTATGTAATGTTCGCATGAGCCTTGTAAGTACGATTCGGCCCAATGGGGTTTGAGGACCCAATTACATCTCTCACCAAGCTTAAACAATTCTCTATAGTAGAGGAGTATCAAACCAAATATGAATCTCTATCCAACCGTACGAAGGGCGTCTAATTATATAGTCTTTAAAGAGATGAATTTTGAAGAATTTAATTGCAAGTGGGATCTTTGTTGGGACTTATGAGTTGTTTACTTGTATAGGGGATGTTTTTTTCAGTCTTGTATACTTGTACAGTTCTTATTTTCTTCTTTATATATACATAAATCACTTTTACTGATAAAAAAAAATACTATTTATTATTTACTAATTATTCTTAATGCGAGTATATAAACCTGAGGGCTTTAGTCTTAAGCCAATTAGGGCTTCTATTGGCTCAACTGAAAGAGGACGAGCAACTGAGTAGCACAAGCCACGAGGTAGGCCCCTTCCTCCTCCTCCTTCATTCTTTCTACTAGATATTTTTCTTTATCATTTTAATAAGCAACTGCAAGTCTGCAGCCAAGTAGCAGCAATCCCTCCCTCCCTCTCCTTCAAATTTTTTTTTTTTGGCAAGGCCCTACTAGTCCCCTATTTTCTTTCCTTTTTTTTTATTTGCCCCTTTCGGTTTTTTGGCTTTGTCTCCATCGCTCTACCAATTCCCTAAATTCAGTTTTTATCGTTGTTAATGGGAATATAAGTATCTAATAAACTGATGATAAGTTTTCGTATTTTTCTAAAATGCTAACTATCACTTTTTTTCCAATGTTATACAGCATGATTAACTAATATACTAAATTGCTTGACATGTTATGTTTTTTTTTCCTTGTAATTAATTAAGTACTTTTTTTTTCATAGTTGAAGCGTTCTTGTCCTTAAAATGCCATCTTAATTATTTTTTTCAAACTAACGCATATAATTGGTTTAGTGAAGGAAAAAGTTTTCAAACTTGTCACCTGGACAAGCAACTAGGCAATAGGCAAATCTATCGCCCAGCCGATTTGACAGCATGGATACTAAATGGCTTCTATAATCAAATAAGGAAGATTGAAAATCAAAAGGATTGCATATGCTTTTTAGCTCCATTTGGTATCCATAGCCACCATTGAAGCAACTCCACAAACATAAAAGGTAAACAACCCTGATTTCCAAACAAGTTTAGTTGAGCTCTTCTCCTTTCTATTGTTTAAGTAATTAATGTTTTCTTTTTGAGATATATGGATTGAAGCACATTGACATCAGTGTTATTAAAGGCGGTCGCCTAGTCGACCAGGCGAGTAATTGGAAACCTGGGCCGCCGCCTTGGCCACAAGGCGACTGCCTGGTTACCTAATTTGGCAGGGCGGTCGCCCAAGTTGTAAAATTGATTAAAAGTATAATTTTAATTTATTAATTACTTTTATTCTAATTAGTTTAATATTTAAAGTTTACTTATGTTTTGTTTTTAACCGGTTAAATTAAAGATTTAAATGTCTTAATCACATAAGACAATAAGCCTTCTTATGAGTTGAAGACTTGAAAATCAACAGTTGAACCCTAGAGCTTGAACACGAGACAAACCAGGTATGCTTGAACATGAGACAAACCAGGTATGTCCTCTCTCTCTCTCTCTCTCTCTCTCTCTCTCTCTCTCTCTCGCGCTCTCCCCCTAGACTCTCCCCTTCCTTCATTGCGTCGACTGCTTTTTTTTATAAGTAATGTAAAGATTATATTAATGATAAAGGCAAAACAAAAGATAAGAACAAGAAAGACAGTACACATAGGGTGTACAGAACTCACAGGAAAGAGAAGAGAAAAATAGCCTATGCTGACTCTCCACCAACCCCTCGAGACCAAAGGCGGACCACCCAACCAGGAAAGACAACCCCTATAAGTTCCCATAAACACCCCGATAACTCCACCAATTCCAGCTACCCAGCCCAGCTCCCAATATGTCTGAAACATCGTGCTGCAAATCAAACCACACCGAACGCCAGCCAATCAACGTAGAGACCCCCTTCTTAATGATAAAAAACACCTGCCTTTCCTTATCAGTGAAGGTCCTGTTATTACGCTCAAGCAATAAAGACCAGCAAACAGCTGGGCACAAATTCCACAAACAGTCAGGGCAGCTCTTGGACTTCTTCCAACCCAAACACGCCAAAACTTCCTTCAACTTACCCGGCATAACCCAAGCCCTACCAAATCTGAACAGCATTGACGACCAAACCTTCCAAGCGATTTGACAATGAAGAAGGAGATGATCTACAGATTCCGTTTCCACTTTACACATAACACACCGATTAGGGATAACCCATCCACAATAAACTAAATGATCAACAGTCAAAATCTTATCAAGAGAAGCCAACCATAGGAAAAACGACACTTTAGAAGGAGCTTTAGATCTTAAGATAATGTTTCCAACATTAAAAAATCATATCAACTCTGGAAAGAAGATAGATAAAATGACTTAACAGAGAAACAAACAGCCATCAACTACCCACTTACCTAATTTGGTATCCATGCCCCCACCAACAGAATCTCCTTCCAAAAGACTAAGAAGTGACGCCATTGGCTCTAACTCACAATCAAACAAAGGACGCCGAAGCGGAATATTCCACGCCCCATCTCTAGAAACCACCTCGTTTATCCAAACCTGCTCGTTCATCGCCACCCCATACAGCTCCGGAAAGCGAACACGAAGAGGGGATTCCCCACTCCACACATCTTCCCAAAACTTCACCCTAGAACCATTGCCCACCTTGAACTTCACCTTCTCATAGAATCTGCCTTTCATATTCATAATCGCCCTACAAACCCCACAACCATAAGAATCTTTGCAATCTTCAGAAAACCAGCCACCCGGAAGACAGCCATATTTGGACACAATAACATCCCTCCAAAGACTATCAATTTCAGTCCCAAACCTCCAAAGACACATACCTAACAATGCATCATTAAACTCGCTCAAAGGTCTTATCTTCAAGCCCCCTCCTCCTTAGGAGAACAAACAACCAACCACTGCACCAAATGATAACTGCTAGAATCCTCAACACCATTCCAAAGAAAATTTCTTTGAAGTTGCTCAATGGTATTAGCCACAAACTTCGGGATTTTCAAAATAGAAAGCAAGTATGTTGGAAGATTGGCTAAAGCGCTACTAATTAACGTCAACCTACCACCTTTCCACGACGCCAACTTACATTCCACTCTATCAATAACAGGAGTCCAAATGGATAATTTCTTGAACCCAGGCCCAAGCGGAATACCCAAATACTTGGTTGGAAAAGAACCAATTCTACATCCCAAGGTCATCGCAAAAGGCTCCATCAAAACCCCTTCCCCAACACCGAACATCTCACTCTTCTTAAGGTTGATGCAGAGACCGGAAATTGCCTCAAAGCAAACCAAAATACATCTAAGATATCTCAATTGCCTACGAGAAACACCACAAAAAATGAGTGACATCTGCGAACTGTAAGTGTGAAATGCAAGGCCCCAAAACCCCAGGCTGAAAACCCTCCAAGATCTCACTTCCAACCGCCCTATAAATCATTCTACTTAGAGCTTCCATCACCAGAACAAAGAGGAAAGGGGAAAGAGGGTCTCCCTGTCTAATTCCCCTAGACGATCTAAAGAAACCCACTGCCTCCCCATTCATCAACACAGAAAAAGAAACAGTAGATATACAAGTTCTAATCCAGTTTCTCTATTTGATTCCGAATCCCATCCTTTTCAGCACATATAAAAGAAACTCCCAATTCCATGATCGTAGGCTTTTTCCACATCCAGTTTACACAGAATTCTCGGCTCCTTTCCTTGAGCCTCGAGTTTAAACATTCATTAGCAATTAATAGACCATCTAGAATTTGGCGACCTCCAACAAATGCCATCTGATTAGGAGACACGAGAGAGGGAAGAACTCTCTTCAAACGACACGCCATAAATTTAGAAATGATTTTGTACAAGTAGATAGGCCTATAGTCATTTAAAGAACAAGCTCCTTCCTTCTTCGCGATAAGAGAAATAAAAGTGGCATTAGTGCTCCTTTCTAATTCAGATCTACAGAAAAAAGCATCCACCGCCTTCATTAAATCGTCCTGATGATAGCCCAACACTTCTAGTAAAAGGCCACAGAGAAGCCATCCGGACCCGGCACTTTGTCACCATTTAACTCCTGAATCACCCCCCCACACCTCTTCCTCAGAAGCTGGATGCTCTAGAGCATCACATGTTTCACTATCCAAGCAATTGAATTCCATTCCATCAAGTCTTGGTCTCACCCGACACTCCTCATTGTACAAATCATTATAATAACTTTCCACAGCTTTCTTGATCTCGCCTTTATCTTCAATCAAAGGCCCCTCCTCCTCTAAGCGAGAGATAGAATTAACTCTATTCCGCGCTTTAGCCATAGAATGGAAAAATTTTGTGTTTCTATCCCCAGCTTTCAGCTATAAAGCTCTTGATTTTTGACGCCAGCTAATTTCTTCCAATCTAGCAATCTTTCTAAACTCCAATTTTAACCTTTCCCTTTCCAACCATTCTTTTGAACTGAGAATTTGACTTTCCTCCTTCAAACAATCTCCTCAATATTCTTCATAAGCGTCCCTTTTAAAGACTCAATCCAGACAAAGGTACTCAAATTCCACTCCTTGATTTTCTGTTTAATGCTCTTTAGTTTTCTGCAGAAAATATGGCTACCAGAAAACACACCTTCATTCCACCAATTACCTATGTGTTCCATGAAGTTACTATCTTCCAGCCACATGTTTTCAAACCTGAAAGGTGCCGACTACCCCTGTTTTGTTTTTATGTTTTGCTTATTCTAGTTTCTGAATTTAATTTCTAGGTTTAAATATCTTATCTGAGTTATGAAATTATTAATTATGTTTCTAACTGTCTGAATTATAAAATTATAAAATTCTATTTCAAATATTGGCATATTCCATTTCTATAAATGATATATATGGCATCTATTTATTATAGCTCTTTCTGTTTAAAAAATGTTGCCTAGGCGAGTGCCCAATCGCCTAGGCTCACCTAGGCATTTTGATTACTCTATCCTAGATGTCCACAGGCGTCTATGGTTAGTCTAGTAAGCTGTAAGCATACTAGTGGTCTAGTAATCAAGTTCTGGTAGCCCAGGTCTCGAGTATGAACACTCAAGATTTTACCAAGGGTAGAGCTGGTATCATCATTTATAGCACGTTGACCACATTTCGAGTCCGAAGCAAATTAAGTGCACAAATTAGAAACCAGTTTCCAAACAACACATGTAGGTACTGAATCAGGGCAAGCTCAAACAAAGTTACCATTGATACTTCAAACGAAACATAAATAATTAAAAAATTATTACTAACAAGTAACAAACTTCTTAACCCACACTGGTTAGCTCAACTGCCAGGCTCTCCAGCTCAGGAACTGGAGGTCCCAGGTTCGAGTCCCCGGGCTTACCTGATATATGGTCCTTGTGGGTGGGATCATGTATCCGGGGTTTACCCTATCCCCACTAAGTTGAGTCGAGGTTCCACGTAACCCAAAAAAAAAGTAACAAACTTCTTGTACCCAATTCAGATTGACCTTAAATCATTCTTATTTCAACCCTTAACATCCCAAATACCATCTTGGTTATCAGTTTCACCCTCTCAATGATTGAATCTTTTTGATATCTATACCATGAACCTGTAAACTCAACACCAATTCAATTAATAATATTTCCTACAGTATTTTTCAAAATTCAACCCCAAAATTCCATCTTTCATATATTAAGATACCTAATATGGATAATCCAATTTATTCAAAAAAAAAAAAAAAGAAGAAGAACTAAGTATCCCATCTGAATCCAAGCACCCAAACTCCAGCAAATAACCAATTCAAGAACATCATTCCAATTTAAAAGAAATAACAATATATGAAAAATCAAGTACAAATGAAAAACAGAACTCGAAATAAAAGCTGAAATCAAAATGTACCTCTGATAGAGCAGCAAGGAGGAGTATCCGATTCGACAACGACTTCGAACCCGGGAGCTTAACCGTACCAGAGATCTCTTTAATAGGCTGCAAGACGATCTCCGGTGCCGTCGACGGCTTCTCAGCAGTGGCAACAGAAGCCGAAACTCTAACCGGAACCCTACCTGAAATAACGGGCTTTCCAACGGCCTTTTCATACTTCAAACCGCCAAAAGCCACACCGGCTCTCACTTGTGATCCCAAGCAAACAGAACCCCAGGCTTTAGGGTTCTGGGATTTAGGGAGATTATTAGTACTGAGATGGCCACTTCGGATGCCCTTAACGACGTTGCTAACTTGCGCCATCTCGATCTCTCTTTGGAGTTTCTGAGAAAAAAGATGTCGAAACGCCGACGAGATTGTTTCTCTTTAGTTTGGTGCGGTTTGACTCCGGGCAGCCACCTACCGCCTTCCCCACCAGCAGCGTGGACTGTGACCGGTGAGTTGGCAACGGTGCGCACGTTAAGTTGGGAGGCAGTGGTCTGTGTATCCACATTCCACTCTCACCAACCCCTGGGCTGCCTGGGGTGCGCACGTTTAGAAGTTGGGTTTGGTGGGCTTGAGGACTAATTGATCACGTGAGCTTAAGCGGAGACTTCAACCCAAACCGAACAGAATCGGTTTAGAACTATATATATACACTAGAGCTTGGATTTCGGTTCGGTTTACCGAAACTTTAGTCCAAAATCAAATCGATTTAATTCGGTTTGATAATTTCAAAACCAAAACTGAACCAAATATTTAGAAACTCAACTCAACCCGAACAGATCATTTGAGTCAGTCGATTTTTGGGTTTAACCGAACCAAGTTACACCCCTATAGATGATAGTGTAACTATCTACTCATAGGACTATCAACAAGCGGAGTTTGAGCTCTATTATTAGGTTCGCAAGCTAAGTATGAGTCCCAAAAAAAGCTCATTATCATAACGAATTTGAGTCGAATTTGAGTAGGCTCATTTCGATTAAAGTTCAACTTGGTTTGTATATGAAATTATACATCTGTATTCATATATCTTATATTATATGTAATATTAAACAAATGTTTTTATTTTTTTGGTGAAATATTAAACAAATGTTAATAGATTATTTTATATATAATAATAATCATGACTATAATACCAATGCATTTGGACTGAACAACGTTTTTTTTGTGAGCCGAACCTTTTACAAGTCGAGCTTTTTAGGAGCCAAGCTTGAGCCCAAAATATTTTAGCGAGCCTAAGCCAAGCTTGATCCAAGTTGTTTTAGCAAACCTGAGCTTGCTCAAGGTTGACAAGATTGAGCTAATCTGGGCTAAGCTCGACTCATTTACAACCCTATCTATTCAAGGAGAGCACACTGTCACACCCTAGTGTGAAACACCGTGAAATTCCTTATTTATTGGGCCTAAGAGTGGATACATTAATATTAAGGCCTATTATAAATGGATATTCTTTAAAGAGGTTTCTAGAAGGATCTTTTAAGAAGGTGGAAGGACTTTCTAGAAAGGAACTTTCTAGAAAGTACTTCTAAGAGTGTGGAAAGGAGAATCTTGTGGAAGGTTCTAGAGAAAGATCTAGAACCATCTTTAACTCTTAGATTTCTTACACTTGTTTTAATCCAGACCATTCATTGTAACTCAAGGACGTATATAAAGGGGACGATCCCACATTTGTAAAGCACTTTTGAAGTTGTAAAGTTCTTCGAGTGAAGAATATAAATTCCTTTCTAAGTTACTCTTTGTGCTCTTTTTACTTCTAGCCTTCAAGACATTGTGAAAAACAGACTGACTTGTGCTACACTGGGTTAATTGAGCACAAGTATCACACAGTTGGCTTGAAAAATTTCAAGGCCATGACAACATGGTGAGCTTGCATTCACGTGATGCATACATAGCATGAGTAGATGATTGGTACTTAACCCTGAGTAGGCAGGTACATCATCTTCATAGGACTAGGGGTGTCAACTTGTGCGGGCCGGTCCATGGCTTGTTCTATTCAAAGTAACTTTTGAGGTGGGCTTAGTTCCTGTTTTTAGGACTTGGGCTTTGTTTAGAGTCAATTTGAAGCCCACACTATTTTTTAGCCAAGCTTAGACCTCTCTTAGTTCAACCCGATAAAGCCCGACCCTAACCCTATAAATAATCATAGGGTCGGACTTGATCTCCAAAGATAGGGCTATGGATGGGCCTTGGGTAGACTAGGAGATGAAATGGGTTGGATCTTGAGCGGGTCAAGCTGATTCTTATACAAGTCCGTTTGCTACACGTGAACCCAATTTTAATTCGGATTCAACTCGGATCCATTCTATAATATCTTGATCTACATTAGGATTAGTTAATCCGACCTGATCCGAAATCCGGATTAGATTATTAAAACGGTCAAATCAGATTGAGTGCCATGTTAATGGCTTAAAATCCAACCCCAATCCGATCATCCATTAAACGGGTTGGAAATTGGCAACCTGAACTCTAACCATATTAAGGGGAGTTCAACCATATCCCACTTAACCCATTTAATTCTGTTTTTTTTTTAATACATAATATAATTTCGTTATTTCATTCTTATATTAGCAATAAAATCGAAAAAAATGATTTTTTATAAATTAATAATATTTTTAATTGATATTATAATTCCAACCTATTTTAATTATTTTCCATGATTGTTCCTTATTAGTACAATCTGAGTAGCTATAACAGTGTATCCAAAGATCCTATAAAAGCTAAGGTATAATAAGCATAGCCAAGACCAGTAACAAGAACAACAAACTCTGCTTCACATACTAAATTTAAATCCTAAAAACATTTGCCATGTGACAAGATCTATTACAAGTATGACACATATATTAATGGGTTTGTGAGGTTAACTTAGTGATGTAAAAATGGGTCCGGCCGGCACAATAAGGCTCGTGCCTTTCATGTCGTGGGTCGGCACGGTACAACCCGATTATTTATCAGGGTATGCCGTGTATTGCCTAATTTTAGGTCTGTAGGCCTAGCATGACACGAAACATGATTATTATTGTGTTGTACCAGATTGAGCTTCGTGGTTTGCCTATAATTTGGCTAAAAATCTAATTGGGCTCGCTCCCAATGGTGCTTGGGCCATGCTGTGGAACATAACTCCAGGCCCGGCACGATTGTGTCGTGCCATACCGTGCCCTGCAAGAATCTGTCTGGGCACGCGTGCCGCAGCCCATTTGTACATCCCTAAGTTAACTGCATCAGCCTTAAAACAGTTTCTTGCTCATTGTATTTGGTCTTTCTCTCCTCCCTCCTTTTATATTTATTAAGTTTTTATTCAACTTAAATCTAAAGTCACAAAGGGAGGTAAAGGATCTGCTTTTTCTTTTTGATATTTGAGAGGAATATGCTTTGATTTTCTCAGATACTTGTTTCTAAGATAGGTTCAATTGCCTATAACAAATAAACTAACCTCAGCAAAGACGAGCATACAAAAGACACAAAGGGAAGTTATGACAAAACCTGTATGACTCCTTCCTCAAAACTCAAAAGGCTTTGGGAGTAAGAGGACAATGTGGATAGCAGGACCCTCAACAATCACACACATCAATTAGGTCAATATCTTCTCTTCTTAGTTGGCCCCATCCTTGCTTAGCCTCACTGGATGACATGGGTATGACCCACAAAATAAGTGCAAGGATTACCTTACCCTTAAATGAATGGCTTGAATCCAACCCCAATCCAATTCAGACCCCCAAGTCATATATCAAATTTTATTTATTATTTTTTTTTTTTAGAAGTACCTTCTACACTATCCATCCATTCTCACCCAGCTCCTCAAAATCTCTTTCAATGAATAAAGAAAAAAAAGCAATGCAACTTTTGAGCAGAAAAGAAAAAAAAAAAAAAAAAAAAAGCTATCCAATTTAAAAACATGCATCAATTCTAAAAAATCTCTTTGGAGCTGGTTATCATTTTCACAAACATGCATCAATCCTAGAAACTCTTTGGTCTTGAATCCTTGGAGCCTCAGCTGAGGAATATGAAAAAGGAAAGAAAGATTTCTCTCTTTTTTATTATTATTATTAATAATGTAAGAAGCCATTTTCTGACAAAAAAACTCAATAATGGCATCATTTCCACTGTGTTCTTCATATTGGGAGAGTAGTGACCCAGAATTCAAATGCCAAATAAACCAAAGATGTGGAACTGGAACTAGAACTAAATTGGCCTAACAAATTGATTTGGCTGCTGCTAAGATAGCCTCCACTGTTATGCCAAACTCCTTGTATATCTTTCCTGCAGGCGCGCTTGCTCCAAACCGATCGATCCCAATTGCTTTCCCTTTACTTCCCACAATCTTCGCCCAACCAAATGTCGATCCCGCCTCGATGCTAATTCTGCAAGATACAGCAGCTGGAAGAACACTTTCCTTGTATGCATCAGATTGCTCATCAAACAGCTCCCAAGAAACGAAGGAGATGACCCTGACAGCCTTCCCTTCCTTCCTGAGTTCATCACCAGCCTTGGCAGCAATTTCTAATTCAGATCCGGTACCAATCAAGATGCAGTCCGGCTTGTTCCCGGAAGAGTTGTCAGATATGGTGTAACCTCCCTTTTCGACTCCTTCAATGGATGTGCCTGGAAGTTGGGGAAGCTTTTGCCGAGAGAGGGCGAGGATTGAAGGTCTCTTCCTGTTGAGAACAGCTACTTTGTATGCACCGGCTGTCTCATTCCCATCAGCAGGGCGGAGCATGAGGATGTTGGGCATGGCTCTGAAGCTTGCCAAATGCTCGATTGGCTGATGAGTTGGTCCATCCTCTCCTAAACCGATTGAATCATGAGTCATCACATAGATAACTCTGGCTTCACACAAGGCAGAGATCCTTATGGCTGCTCTCATGTAGTCGGTGAACACAAAGAAGGTTGCGCAGTAAGGGACAAGGCCTGGACTGTGAAGGGCAATTCCATTGCAAATGGCTCCCATGGCATGCTCCCTAACACCGAAGCGGACATTGCGCTCCTCTGGGGTGTCCTTTTGGAAGTCTCCAAACATCTTCAAGAGGGTCATGTTGGAGGAAGCAAGATCTGCACTGCCACCAAGGAGACCGGGGAGAACTTTTGCAAGGGCATTAAGGCATTGTTGGGAGAGATTTCTCGTGGCATCGGCTGGGCTATCTGGAGTGTAAGTCTAGAAAGCAAACAAAACAACCATGAAAAATGGTAAATATAATACCATTACTGTACAAATCACACTATCAAGAGTCTAGTTGTGGAACAGAAAGGCTCTCTGTTGCTAAAATCTTACGATTCGATTTGATTTGACCCTAAATCGATTAAAATCATTGAAAAAAGCGGTTTATATTTGAATCGTACGATTTACACATTGAATCTTACAATTTACGATGTAATCGTGCTATTCAACTCTAGAACACTAAAAAAATGTCCACTTCTTTTTTTACAGGAAAACCTTCCCTTGTCTGGTTTGATCCTTGTTTATAGAACATTACACTCTAAAATGACTAAATGTGAGTAAAGAAACATAATTTACTAATTTTAAACAATAAAAAATCCCTTTTCCTAAGAGAAATCCAAACCCTACTAATACTAAACTACTATGACACTAACGATTTACAATTCAAAATTACGATTCGATTCTACGTAGCTCCTAACGATTTTCGATTCGATTCACGATTTGACAACCTTGGAAACGCTCTTTCAAGAGCAACCTAACTAATAGAAAACAATATTTAGTTTGAGAGCAGAAAAACAATATTTACCGGAAGAGCTTTCTCCCAACCAGCAGGAAATTCACCGGAGATGAGAGACTTCAACTCTGCGGCTTCCTCCTTGTACTTACTCTCATACTCTGCAAACTTGGCATTCCATTCGGCTTCAAGAGCAGCTCCTTCAGGGATGTGGCGGCTCCAATGCCTGTGAAACACGGCAAACAAACTCATTAACCACTAATTGTACGAACTAAATTTTAATGGAACGGAAGAAGGAGAAACCTGTCTTGATTTCCTTACTTCTTAACATCCTCAGGCACATGGAAAGGCTCAAACGGCCACCCAAGGTTTTTCCTTGTGGCGTCAACTTCCTTAGCGCCCAATGCACTCCCATGTACACTGTATGAGTTAGCCTTGTTTGGAGACCCATAACCAATGGTTGTAGTCACCTGCAAAGACACCAAAAGTTAACAAAAGCATAGTACTCGATCAAGCAAAATGAATTAACATATCTTAGATTGACCTTGATCAAGGTGGGCTTGTCTTTGACTGCCTTTGCTTCGTTGATGGCAGCACGAATATCATCATAACCAGTGTTACCATTTTTCACCCAAATGACATGCCACCCGAGACCCTCGAAACGAGTATCAACACTCTCGGTAAATGCAATATCCGTGTCACCGTCAATGGAGATATGATTGTCATCGTAGAAAGCAATCAGTTTGCCAAGTCCCCAGTGTCCGGCAAGGGAACATGCTTCATTTGAAATTCCCTCCATTTGACAACCATCCCCAAGGATAACATATCTAAGGAAGTACAAGCATTAACAAACCAAAAGAATAAGAATGCAAGTATAAAACAAAACAAGAAGGATGATTTTTAGGATGTTCTTACGTGTAGTGATCCACGATCTCATTGTCGGGTTTGTTGTAACGGGCAGCCAAGTGCTTCTCCACGAGGGCCAACCCAACAGCATTTGCCATACCCTGACCGAGAGGACCTACAGGAAAGATAAGGAAATACTACGATGAGTTCTCAAACTCTGGAGTGAAAGAATGTAAAAATCAAGAAATTGAAATGTACCAGTAGTGACTTCAACACCAGTTGTCTCAAAATTCTCAGGATGACCAGGAGTTTTGCTTCCCCATTGTCGGAAAGACTTCAAGTCTTCTTCCTAGTAGAAAGATTTATAGCATTAAAAGTTTAATACAATTAATACCCAAAATAAACTTAAAAAGACATGAAATTCAAAACAAGGATAAGCAATAAACAATGAAAAGTACCTATCAAAAAAAAAAAAAAAAAAACTATGAATGTAAAATTTACAAATGCTTGAAGCATATAGGGTCCTAAAATTTGTGACCACAATAATATAAAAGATGAAAGGAAAATCATCTGAGCAAACAAACATATGGGTATCTTTTGAATCTGTTTCCACAATAATAATAATAATAATAAAAAGAAAAATTAAAGATATTAAAAATAAATTGAAAAAACAAATTCATCTGACAGGGCAAGCATAATAGTGTTCTCTAATCTGCTTCCAGCAATTTTTTCTTCTTCTTTTTTACCCCTTTTCCTGTTCAGATAACCCCATAGTGTTAAGTATTGGCCAATCCCAAGTTGGATCCGCCGATACAACTCACGATCGGCTCGGGACGAGTCACGATCCCGAAAATTGCTAAAGTTCTCTGACTCCGTCCGAAACCGAGTCAGATCGTCCAATCCAGATGATCTGACTCGGTTTTGAACGAGTCAGATCGGACAATCCAATATGTATAGTCCTGCACGATCCCAAGCCGATCTCGAAAATTGCTAAAGTTCTCTGACTCCGTCCGAAACCGAGTCAGATCGTCCGATCCAGACGATCTGACTCAGTATTGAACGAGTCAGATCGGACAATCCAATATGTATAGTCCTGATACCCCTAAAACATTTTATGATTTTTTTTTTTAAATTGGGCCATGTTTGGATCGGCCCGGACAATCACCGATCCGATACCGAGTTTAAACACTATGGATGACCCTATCCTCTTTTCCCCTACATTCCATTAGTAGACTAGCCCAAGATTCAACCTTTTCCCTTTTCAAAACCCAAGCTCAATGCCTAAAAAAGGAAAATAAACTCTCATGCATAATATAACTGATATCACCATAAACACTCACAAAAAAGAAACATAACATTTGTAAACAGATCCAAACACAACCAATAAAAGAAATAATCAAAGAACATATTCAATAAATTTCCCCAATTAAAAAAAAAAAATCAGGAACACCCAGAATCAAAACAAACCCATTAATCAATCAACCAAAACAATCAACATATTCGATAAATTACCCCAATAAAAAAAAAAAAATAAGAACACCCAGAATCAAACAAACCTACTAATCAATCAATCAAAACAATCAACACACGCACCTGAACACTGTCGTATCCAGCCAGATGAAGCAATGCGTACTGTAACATACAGCCATGTCCAGCAGAAAGCACGAACCTATCACGATTAAACCAGTAAGGGTTCTTAGGGCTATACCTCATGATCTCATCATACAGAATATGTCCCATTGGGGCACATCCCATGGGCAAACCAGGGTGCCCCGAATTGGCCTTCTCGACGGCATCAATAGCGAGGAACCGAATCGTGTTAACCGATTTCTCAACCAAGGAAGTCTCGGTCTTGTCAAGAGTCTCCACCACGGCAGCACGGACGGAGGAGCGTGAGCCGGCGACGCGCGAGACTGGCGAGGGAGACGACTTGAGGGTTCGGCCGGAGAAAGAGCTAAGGCTGAAACCGGGGAGAGCAAGACGGTCGGAGTGTGGGGTGGAGCCATGGTGGGTTATGGTTCGAGCCACGAGAGATTGAGAGACGGCGAGAGAAGAGGAAGCGGCCATGGATGTGCGTAGGATAAGAGAATGCGCTACAAGTCCTAGTTGGGGAGGACTTATAACCGAAGTTTTCTGCAACTCTCAGAGAGCTGACGAGAGAGAGATAGAGAGAGAGTAGAAAGAGAGAGAGGAATCTGAAGTTCTGAACTGAAGCAGAGCCAACGACTGAGAGTTTAATCTTCTCCGATTCGAACGAGGACAATTAGAAGTGTGACGGTTAGATCTAGATTGGGTTAATCTGAGCCGTTTAGTGAGGCTAGGAAATGCTCGCCTCCCATTTTTTTTTTTCATTTTTTAAAAATTTTTCCTTTTTTGGTGGTTGATTTCTCCGCTAGTGACTGATGATTCTGTAGCTGAGCAGTCTCGTTAAGAAGATGAGCTGATATAACAAGCTCGGCTTCGCTTGGCTCAGCTAAAAACTATATTTAGTGAGATCGACTCGGTTGGGCTCGGCTAAAAATTATATTTAGTGAGAAAAATAATGCAAAAGGCTGTAGTTAATTTAGGGGGTGTAAATGTAATTTGGTTGGTTTGGTTCGGTTTAGTGATCAAACCAAACCAAACCGAAACCGAAATATAGTGAACTAAACAAAAACCGAACAGAACCAAAATAAAAACCGAAATATAAAACCAAAATCCGAACCGAACTATAGCGACCAAAACCGAAAACCAAAACAAGCCGAAATAGATTTGGTTTTTCAGTTTGGTTTGATAAAATTAATGTTATTTTATGTACTAAATACACACACACACACACACACATACATATATGTATACATTATGTAGTCTAATTCGGTTCAGTTTACATGTATTTAGTTAAATTCGGTTCAATTTTTGGTTTGGTTTGGTTTAATCGAAGCCTAAACTAAAAACCCAATCAAATTAATTTGGTTTTTCATTTTCCAAACCAAAACCAAACCGAAATGAAAAAACAAAAAAAAAAAAAAATAAACAAACCAAACCGACTTATTTCAGTTTGGTTCTTTTGGTTTTCGGTTTAAACCGAACCAATTAACACCCCTATTTGTTATACTCAATTTTGGATTAGATTGATATATATATATTGGGAATGAAGTTAGATTGATATCTGTGTCTTGGTAAAAAATGTATATATAATATAAATAAGGATAATTTTGTTATTTAATAAGTTTCACTTAAATTTAAATTAATTTAAATTCCCACAAATGTAGGTTTTAGACCCAAATATCAGGTGAGAAGTCCTTTCGAGTCTAGGAAGAGCTTCTTGGCCCTCCAGAAGCTACGGAGCTGTATAAGAAAGATTTTGAGATTAGGGGCAAAGTAACCTTTTGGTTTGTTTGAAGAGATTGTAAAGGGGCATTTGTTATTAGGTGGATAAGAAGCCTGGCCAATTTCTTTTTTAAGGGCATCAGATTTTCCACTCTTTTTCTTTATTATTATAATTATATATTTGATAAAACACATTTTCAACCTCTACCAACTATCACAGTTCATATAATTAGTAAATTTCATAATACTTAACACAAAGCCATGGCAGTGGACTTGTGCATCATCAAAGTTGTACACGCAACTAGGGCCATAAGTTTAGCCCGAAGCCCGCCCAACCCAACCCGAATGAGAACCCAAACTCATGTGTTAGTTTAGGTTTGGGTTTGGGCCGGGCTCAATTTTGGGCCCGAAGTTGAGTTCAGGTTGGCTTCGGACTGATGGTTGTACAGTCCGAAAAGCCAGACCCAGCCAGCCATATACAAAGCATATAATTAATATATATTTTGTTGCATTACTTTACAAAAACATAAATTTTTGTAGCCTTTTCATTTAATTTGGGCTAATCCGAACCCAGTCCAAACTCAACAAATTGAGTTTGGGCTCAACAGGTTAAGTTTGAGTTCGGGTCAGGCTGGGTTCAGGCCAGTTGATTTTAGTTTTAGGCCGAGCCCAACTGAGTTAAACTCAGCCCAAACCGACCCAAGTTGCACCCCTATATGCAACTGAACCATTTGGAATATTTGCATCAATGGTAATATAAGTATATGGATTCTCTGTTGTCACCAACATCAATGGTAACACAAGTATAATCCAGCATGAAGTAGAAATCTAGGAGAAACACACATCAACTTAGTTCCTCAAAAATCCTTTATCAGAAACTACACTGTTAGCACCTGGAAATAAAAGGAAAAAAAAAAAGACCATTTCCCAAACCTGTCTTACCCTGTGTGTGTACAAGAACAATGTACCTACATCATTTTGATTCTCTTGCATTGTGAAGCAGCATTCCGTATCCCTTTACATGTCACAGAATATGATGCTGATGCTGATCGCAGAGATGGTGACTTGTCAATGTAGGCATATCGTTCATTCCCGTTCCAGTACAAGATCACCCGATTTGTGCACGCATGAGACCAACTATCGCCTGAGCCAAACAACCAAACACTGTAAACCACCTCAATCTTCCTAAAGAAAAGTTCTAAAAAGCACTTTTCATTTTATCAAGGTTTTAAATTTCGCCGGCTTACTTTTTTTGAGTTTGCAACATGGCGATATTTCCCCATTTTGGGGAAATTTGGCAAAATTTCGCCAGGCCCCCCTGGCGAAATCACAGGTGAAATCGAAATTTAAAACCTTGCATTTGATTGATGTCCTGAATTGCAACCATGATGCAGTGGATGTAATTCAAGTTACCCAAAGAAGAAAAGGAAAAGAAAAAAGTGAACAATACATATCATTTGAAATAAATCCACAGTACTTGTACATCATGCACATTACACACGTTTTTAAATGTTACTTTTGAGCTCATTGTTCATGTTAGCACATTTTATGATTGAGTATATGGAGATGAAATCAAGGTTGAAGCCTGGTGAGAATAGGGAGAATTTAGAACCACATTATTCAATTGGAAGCTATGGTTAAAGGGTGAATATGGTACCAATAACTGTAAGGCAGAAGATAACACTCAGTAATTTGAAATTGAAAAAGGAAATGGCATTTCGTGTCAAGTCTTTATGATATTGGGAAGTTCAAGCATGGTTTCACGTACCGGCCAGTACATACCAGGACCAGTCTGATATAGGGCAATGATCCAAAGTAAAAATAATAATAATTAAAATAACGGACGATATCAGTACATACTGGTCCATTCCGCCTGGCAAATCAGCACAGATCAGTACGTAGCAGTCCAACCAGACAAACTCGAGTCTAAAAGGGCAAAAAGGGTTAGTCATTGTTGGTACCAGTCCTGGCCAAGCCGATACGTTATTTCAGTACAAAAAATCCTGAGTTCAAGCATTTAAATGAGTGTTAGTCTAGAATATATCCAAAGATCTCTGAGGAGGCTACTTAAGTTAAGTCCGTGTGTGAGAGAGCAGAGGATCATAGAAGAAAAAGGAGAAGAAGATCTGAACTTCAAGCTTCAAGAATTGGTGGATTGGAAAACTGGATTTTGAGTAAAAAGCTTCTACTCAAGCCAATATTCGAAACAATGTAGGTTCTAATGCTCAGCCTCCCATCTCTTTTTAATGGAAGCTTGGCATGCACAAGAAGACGAGAAAAAATAGCACCGCAAATTAATAAGACCACGCAACCTCCAAAAGCTGGTTTTTGTGACGAGGAGTACTTTTCCATTTCAAAAATTTGCAAGATAGGAAAACATGTGATACAGAGATTGATGAGAGTGATTGGGAAAATAATACTATTGAAATCCTCCTTCACAACGGGAAAAAGGAGGAGATAGAGAAAAGTCATCACCACACCTTATTGGACCTGCACGTCTTCAACTCAGGGAGTATTTGTGAAATGTTCGGGAGGAAGATGAAATGGGTAGAGGGCATTAACATCTTTCTGATTGGAGAAAAGCTTTCAGGGAATTTCCTCATTAAAGTTCATGAAGCAACAAGAATATTTTCTCCTACCGGTCCAAGTAGTTAAGATAAGGCTCCAGAAACTCATGCAGCAATAGGACCACAAAGGTTTTGGTAACGGTAACAATTCATTATATTTGTATTACAATTTTTGGGTACTCGGGATCGCAAATTAGAACAGATCAGAAGAGGCAACATGCCAACATCAACTCCATAAGTATTTTCTGGAAGGATGTTATCAAGAAGAGCATGCTAACGAGGTGCAAGGAAAAAAGACTAGACAAATTAAAAATATTAAAGTACCTAGTGCAAGAGCTAACTGGAATGAACCTTCCATAAATTTAGTGGTTACTTGGTTCAATAGTATGACCTGCAAAAAGGAGATATGAACCATACAAAATCATTAAAGAGGCTAAATACAATCAAAACATGTCAACATCACAAGACACCACTGGAAAGTGAATATAGGAACTGTTCTATATTTAGTTCCTGAGTTCATGCCAAGAGAAATGCATATTCTACACCATTCAAATAAAGAGTTAGACAAAGAAACATAAGCATATACGTACACATACACAGACAAGAGGTAGGACATCAACTTGAATAAAGAATAAATTAAAATCCTTCCTCCTAATAGAGGAGACCTTTGAAAATCAGTTACATGGGCAACATATTGATATAAAATTTCAAGGACTCTAGAGATATCAAGCATTCTGTTTTAGCAACAACACACCAAGGAAAGATTCCAAATCTCAAGCGCTCAATACATGGCCCGCAGCTGATTTGTAAACAATTCCTTTCTATTAACTCTAATATCCAAAGATGGTAATTTGCATTGTGCCAAAAAGTGAAAGAAAAACTTTCCAAACACAATAGTTGATAAAATCAGTCACAAATGTGTAGTCAGTAAAAGCCTTTTTTTTGGGGGGGGTAAAAGCCATAGTCACACAGATAATAGTTGAGCATGACTCATGAGCAACTGAAGTAACACAATCTAGAAGGAGAAAAGATCTTCAAATCAAATATTCTTTAATCTCAACACGTGAAATTAAGAACTGAGATTAGAAATTAACTTTTCTGAATGCTAAGTTCAATAGATAAATGAAACAATGGTTATTAGATTGTAAAAAAAAAAAATAATACTAGAAATCAATCACAAGAATTCACACGTGTGGCAAAACAATCCATGCTACAATTACTGATAAAAAAAAATAATCCATGCTACAATCAAATAATCCAAGTTAACAATATTTATAGTTCATTTTTTTCTTGATATTTAAAGAAAAACTAACAAATTGAACTGCATATAACAATTATATATTGTTTTTGCTGAACTCTTGCACTGTTTTATCCTTTATGATTGACTCACAACTTCAAAAGAGTCTTTTAATATCCTTCAATTATGAGGATTCACATGTAAAAGATCAGGCTGATTTGATGATTTCTAATTCTCTAATTGATACCTTGTTTTAGAATTCTCATCTAATACTTTCAGGGGAACATCTGCAGTCTGGGGCTTAAGAACCCAAATAAGGGTCGTTAAGCCCAATAATTTGACAATTGGTAGATGTATATAATGATAATAATCCACCATTTAATGGATCTCACTTTTAAGGGTCTTCATACAAATTAGATTAATAGGACAACTTTCAACCATTTGATTTGTTTACATTTTTCAGAACTTTGATCTAAGTCTTCCAATAGTTCTCCATTGTCCAAAATATATAGGGAAACAAAGGACTGAATTCATTTGATAAAGCTTATACTTGCTGTACATGAGTGCAAATCAAGTGCCATATACTCTTTAATGGGCATGGAGCTTAAGAACCCATCAAGAGCCTTTAGAATATGTGTTTCTAATTAATAAATAAAAAATTTAATACTTTTAAAAATTTAGATAATTCTTTTTTTTTTTTTGATCGGTAAATGAGTAAAAAATTTAGATAATTGTTATATTTATTTTTTTGTGATAATTGATGGGATATATTAAAAGTAGAGAGAGAGAGAGAGATAGAAACCATAAAAATCCATGGCTATAGAGATACCCTAGAGCCATGGGATAGGAACGAGAAAAAAGATAAAATACAACACAATCCCTACGTATCGAGAGTACCCAAAAACCAAACTGAACCCACTTCCTCCTCCGACATCATATCGAACGACGGAATCTCCTCAAACATAACAGCCCTCCCCATACCCCGCCTAACCAGACCGCAGCCACCTGGTTGGCCCTCCCCATACCCCCACCTAATTGTTACATTTGATATTTAAAGTACCAAGATCCAATCTTCCTTAATTCGTTTAGTACTTATTTTTTAGTTATTAAATTATTGTTAGATTTGGAACTTAAAGTACTAAGATTTCTTTTCAGCACTTACTTTTAATTATTAACAAATAAATTTAGTACCTTTAATCATTAACTAATTATCATATAGCATTTTTTTTACTTGAGATCAAATTTTAGAATATTAGAAAAGTTTTACATTATTAGAGAGTTTCAGAATTAAAATTATGTTAGAGAATTCGTACAAAGTTTCATGGATTTCTAACTCTTGTTTTAGAAGATATTTCGTTGTTTTCTAGTGCTTTTAAGCCTTTCTATGTATAGATATTGGTTAGGACTACAATTTAGTGGGTGTTGGTTAGGACTACATTTTAGTAGGGGTGTAAGTTTGGCCCAGTCTGCCCGACCCAACCCTAATAACAGCCTGAACTTGAACATTTAGTTGGGTTCAGGTTTGGTCCGGGCTCAAATTTGAGCCCGAAATTCAGTTCGGGCTGGGTTCAAGCTTAGGTTTATAAACCCTAAAAGCCCGGCCGGACCAAATAAGATTTATTAAATATATAAATTATATACATATATATATATACACATATTTTAAGCTCATATAATATGAGCCGTTGATGATTCTTAATCCAATGGCTCATATTCAATTCAATAATTAAGAGAAACAAAACTGAAAACCCTAATCTATTGAATTTGAACCTCAACGAGAGCTGTGAGCAAAAGAACGGCCAGCCATTCTCTTCTCCCTTCTCCCTCCGTCCAACGTTCATCTCCGGCGTCACCGAATCACCGGTAGGCCTCTCTCTCTCTCTCTCTCTCTCTCTCTCTCTCTCTCTCTCTCTCTACAGCCTGAGCTGTCGTCGACGACCAACAAAATTTTCCGAACAAGAAGTGTTCGCTCTCTGTACTCTTTCTTGTGAGGATTTGGTTGGCCTGAGAGAAAATCATCTCTCATAACCAGGAACTTCAGATTGCAAAAAACAAAAACAACTTCAGCAGCAAAAACATACTAGGAAAGGGAGGTTTTGGGAATGTCTACAAAGGGTATCTCCAAGATGGGATTGTTGTTGCTGTAAAGAGAATCAAGGATGGAGATGCTATTGGAGGGGAAGTCTAGTTTCAGACAGAAGATGAGATGATCAGCCTTGCCGTGCACCAGAACGTCCTCAAGCTCTATGGGTTTTGGATTCAAAATAAAAAAATTATGCAATTGAGTTCGGGCCGGCCCAAACCCAGCCCGAACTCATTTTATTGGGTTCGGACTGGTTCGGGCTTAGTTAGTTTTGGTTTAGTTCGGTCCAGGCTGGGTTCGGGCCAGCTGATTTCAGTTCAGGCCGAGCCTGAACTGGTTGGAACCCGACCCAACCCGCCCTACTTACAGCCCTACATTTTAGTGGGTATAGAACTTGAGAACCCATTAGCAGTCTTTTTTTGATAATTAACCCATTAAGAGTCTTTAGAATATGTATTTTTAATTAATAAAAAATTCAGTACGTTTAAATTTTAATAATTTAAAATAATTGTTAGATTTAATACTGACTATAGTGGGATCCAACTCGTTCTTAAATTTTTTTCTTATACTCATTTTAATTATTAATTAATAAATTTAATATTTTTATGATTTAAGTATTTTTTTTACCTTTAATAGGTATTTTATTTTATTGAGATTTTTTTAAAAGATATTAGAAGAGTTTTATATTATTGGGGAGTTTTACAATAAGAATTATTTAGGAAAATTTGTATCAAGATTTTAATGGATTTCTAATCTTGTTTTAGAACCGATTTTGTGAGTTTTTCTAGTGTTTTGAGGTCTTTCAATATATGAGGATTGGATATTTATGTATGCTTAGGGTTTAGAGAAAGCATATATAAAGACTTTATTATAAGTGTAACTAAAGGTGACAAACTTTGAAGATTATCCTTTTCTATGGTTATTAAAAGAAGGGGGGGGGGGGGGGGGGGGGGGGGGGGTT
>JAUPMG010000009.1:7695432-7710505 GCA_031762675.1 Pachysandra terminalis
TTATTTTTTATTATATTATTAATTAAAAATTAAAAATAATAATAATATAATAAAAAATTAAAATAATTAATTAATTAAATTTTAAACCGGTAGACGAGTTCGACCCGTTTATGGGCAAGTTGGGCTTGGGTTGAGATTTTTCCGACTCGTTGACAAACGGGTCAAACCTGACCCAACCTGTTTAAGTCTCGACCCGACCCATTGTCACCTCTAGGTAAAAGGGCATTTGCTATTAGGTGGATAGGGAGCCAATGTCCAATTTCTTTAAGGCTTTGTTTGTCTCACAGGAAAATAATTTTTTGAGGAAAATATATTTCAGAAGAAAATTTTCCTTTTATAATTTCCTATCGTTTGGATGTTATTTGAAAATTTTTCTAAAATTTTGTTTAATTCAATGAAAAATAGTTTTAGAAGGGATATTATAGATGACAAAATAACAAAAGTGGTGGTGGTGGTGAATGAAACTTTTTATCTTTTTTTTTTTCAGAAAATAACTTCTGTGAAAAAATAGTAGAAATTGTTTTCTAGCTACCAGTAAAATATTTTGAAATTTTCTGTTGAAACAAACACGTGAAAATGGAAAAATATTTTTTTCAGTAAAATATTTTGAAATTTTCTGTTGAAACAAACACGTGAAAAACTTTAAAATTCTGGAAAAATATTTTTTCCCCCAATGGCGGTGAAACAAACAGCCTAAGGGCATCAAATTTTCCACTATTTTCTTTATTATTATAATTATTATATTTGATATAAAACATTTTCAATCTCTAGCCAACTATCATATTTCATATAATTAGTCAATTTCATAATACTTAGACAAAGCCACAACAATGTTCCCCCACCCCCAAATATGGGGTTATTATCAACGGTGACGGACATACCTTACCTTGATCGTATTATGGTCTCACGACCTCTCTCTTAAGGGTAAGTATGGGATGTCTGCTCTTATCCATCTCACTATCATTGGGCTATGGTATTACCAAATTTAGTTATGTTCCTGTCTTTATTACCTGTCATTAACACAAATGAAGATGTTTCTCATGTGCGCCTCTTTGCCAACTCCCAAGTGCCATGAAGAATTCAAAACCGTTAAAACACTGCTTTACATATAATTGGAGATCATAATAGAACACAAGAATGGCACTGGACTTATGTATCATCAACTGAACCATTTTGAATATACAACTATATGGATTCTCTCTTGTCACAAACATTCTACTTCTTTATTCCGTATGGAGGTCTATGGTTTAGTTCAAAATCAAAAACTTCAGACGTATCAATGCAATAGGGAATCCATAATGCAATCCTACTCTAAATTTCACAAGTCATTCCAAGTATAGTACATGTCACTGGGAGATTGTATAATCCAGCATGAAGTAGAAATCTAGGCGAAACACACATCAACTTAGTTCCTCAAACATCTTTTATCAGAAACTACACTGTTAGCACCTGGAAAAAAAAAAAGGAAGAAGAGCAATGTACCTACATCATTTTGATTCTCTTGCATTGTGAAGCAGCATTCCGTATCCCTTTACATGTTACAGAATATGATGCTGATGCTGACCTCAGAGATGGTGACTTGTCAATGTACGCGTATCGTTCATTCCCGTTCCAGTACAAGATCACCCGATTTGTGCAGGCATGAGACCAACTATCGCCTGAGCCAAACAACCAAACACTGTAAACCACCTCAATCTTCCTAAAGAAAAAGTGTTAAAAAGCACTTTTCATTTGATTCTTGTCCTGAATTGCAACCGTGATGCAGTGGATGCAATTCGAGTTACCCAAAGAAGAAAAGGAAAAGAAACAAGTGAACAATACATATCATTTGAAATAAGATCCACACTACTTGTACATCATGCATTATACACGTTTTTACATGTTACTTTTGAGCTCATTGTTAATGTTAGAAACTTGTGTAATTGCACATTTTATGATTAAGTATACGGAGATGAAGTCAGGGTTGAAGCCTGGTGAGAATTGGGAGTATTTAGAACCACATTATTCAATTGGAAGCTATGGTTAATGGTTTTTGAGAATATAATCTGAAGATGGTACCAATAACTGTAATGCAGAAGATAACACTCGGTAATTTTAAATTGAAAAAGGAAATGGCATTCTGTGACAAGTCTTTATGATATTGAGAAGTTCAAGCATGGTTTCACGTACCGGCCAGTACATACCAGGACTGGTCTGATATGGGGGAACGATCCAAAGAAAAGAAAAAAATTAAAATACCAGTTGATACCAGTACATACTGGTCCATTCCACCTGGCAAACCAGCAGAGATCAGTAAGTAGCAGTCCAGCCCGACAAACTCGAGTCTAAAAGGGCAAAAAGGGGCGGTCAGTCACTGTTGGTACCAGTCCTGGCCCAGCCGATACATTATTCCTGTACAAAAACCCTGAGTTCAAGCCTTTACATGAGTTTTTAGTCTACGATATATTCAAAGATCTCTGAGGAGGCTACTTATGTTAAGTCCATGTGTAAGAGAAGAAGATCATAGAAGAAAAAGGAAAAGAGGATTTGAGCTTCAAGCGTGCAAGGAGTGGTGAACTGGAAAATAGGATTTTGAGTAAAAAGCTTCTACTCAAAACCAATATTTGAAACAATGTAGGTTCTAATGCTCAGCCTCCATCTCTTTTAAATGGAAGCTTGGCATGCACAAAGAGAAGAAAAAAAAATAGTGCTGCCAATTAAAAAGACCATGCAACCTCCAACGGCTGGTTTTTGTAACGAGTACTTTTGCCATTTCGAAAATTTGCAAGCTAAGAAAACATGTGATACAGAGATTGATGAGAGTGATTGCGAAAATAATACTATTGGACCTTATTGAACCTGCACGTCTTCAACTCAGGGTGTATTTGTGAAATGTTTGGGTGGAAGATGAAATGGGTAGAGGGCATTAACATCTTTCTGATTGGAAAAAAGCGCAGGGAATTTCTTCACTATGATAGAAGTAGCTAGGATAAGGCTATCCAGGAACTCATACAACAATAGGACCACAAAGGTTTTGGTAACGGTAACAATTCATTACATTTGTATTACAATTTTTGGGTACTCAGGAGCGCAAATTAGAACAGATCAGAAGTAAGCAACATGTCAACATCAACTCCAAAAGTATTTTCCGGAAGGATGTTATCAGAAAGAGCATACTAAAAACGTGCAAGGAAAAAAAAAACTAAACATATTAAAAATGTTAAAGTACCTAGTGCAAGAGTTAACTGGAATGAACCTTCCATAAATTTAGTGGTTACTTGGTTCAATAGTATGACCTGCAAAAAGGAGATATGAACCATACAAAATCATTAAAAAGGCTGAATACAATCAAAACATCTCAACATCACAAGACACCACCGGAAAGTGAATCTAGGAACTGTTCTATATTTAGTTCCTGAGTTCATGCTAAAAGAAATACATATTCTGCACCATTCCAATAAACAGCTGGATAAAGAAACATAAGCATACACATACACACAAAGGAGGCAGGACATCGACTTGAATAGAGAATGAATTAAAACCCTTCCTCTTAATAGAGGAGACCTTTGAAAATCAACCACATGGGCTACATATTGATATAAATCTCAAGGACTCTAGAAATATCAAGCATTCTGTTTTAGCAAACAACACACCAAGGAAAGATTCCAAATCTTAAGCACTCAATACATGGCCGACATAGCTGATTTATAAACAACTCCTTTCTATTACATCTACTATCCAAAGATGGTGGTTTGCATTGTGCCAAAACGTGAAACAAAAAGTTTCCAAACACAATAGTTGATAAAATCAGTCACAACAGATAATAGATAAGCATGATTAATGAGCAACTGAAATAACAAAATCCAAAAAATTGATAACTAACTTCGAATCAAATATTCTTTAATCTCAACACGTGAAATTAAGAACTGAGATTAAAAATTAACTTTTCTGAATGCTAATTTCAATAGATAAATGAAACCATTATTATTAGATTTAAAAAAGAAAAGAGAGAGAGAGAGAGAGAGAGAGAGAGAGAGAGAGAGAGAATGCTTGAATCAATCACAAGAATTCAAATGTGTGGCTAAACAATCCATGCCACAATCAAATAATCCAATTAACAATATTTATAGTTCAAATTTTCTTGATATTTAAATACAAATTAACAAATTGAACTGCATATAGCAATTATATATTGTTTATGCGAACTCTTGCACTGTTTTATCCTTTATGGTTGACTCACAACCTCAAAAAAGTTTTCTAATATCCTTCAATTATGAGGATTCACATGTAAAAGATCAGGCTGATTGGATGATTTCTAATTCTCTAATTGATACTTTGTTTTAGAATTTTCATCTAATTCTTTCAAGGGAACATCTGCAGTTGGGAGCTTAAGAACCCAAATAAGGGTCGTTAAGCCAATAATTTGACAATTGGTAGATGTATATAACGATCACAACCCACCATTGAATGGGCCCCACTTTTAAGGATCTTCATGCAAATTAGATTAATTGGACAACTCTCAATCATTCAATGTATTTACCTTTTCAGAACTTTGATCTAAGTCTTCCAATAGTTCTCCATTGTCCAAAATTTATAGTGAAACAAAGAACTGAATTCATTTGATAGAGCTTATACTTGCCGTACACGAGTCCAAATTAAGTGCCCTATACTCCTTAATGGGTATGGTGCTTAAGAATCCATCAAGAGCCTTTAGAATATGTGTTTTTAATTAATAAATAAATAATTTAATACTTTTAAAATTTTAAATTATTATTATATTTGATATTTAAAGTACTAAGATCCAACTCTTTCTTAATCGTTTTCAGTACTTACTTTTAATTATTAGCAAGAAAATTTAGTACCTTTAATAATTAACTAATTATCATATAGCAGTTTTTTACTTCTTGAGATTGACTGTTAGAATATTAGAAGAATTTTATATTATTAGAGAGTTTCAGAATTACAATTATTTTAGAGAATTCGTACAAAAATTTCATGAATTTTTAACTCTTGTTTTAGAAGATATTTCGTTGTTTTCTAGTGCTTTTAAGCCTTTCTATGTATGGGCATTGGTTAGGACTACTTTTTAGTGGGTATAGAGCTTGAGAACCCATTAAGAGTCTTTAGAATATGTACTTTTAATTAATAAAAGATCTAGTACATTTAAATTTTAATAATTTAAAATAATTGTTAGATTTAATACTCTTATTAATCCAACTCTTTCTTAATTTTTTTTCTTATACTCATTTTTAAATATTAATTAACAAATTTAGTATTTCTATGTTTTAAATAGTTATTTCATTTACTATGTATTTTATTTTATTGAGATTGTTTTTTAAATATTAGAAGAGTTTTATATTATTAGGGAGTTTTACAATAAGAATTATTAGGCAAATTTGTATCGAGATTTTAATGGATTTCTAATCTTGTTTTAGAACCACTTTGTGAGTTTTTCTAGTGTTTTGTGGTCTTTCAATATACGAGGATTAGGTTAGGCTATTTATGTATGCTTGGGGTTTAGAAAAAGCATAAATAAAGGTTTTATTATAAGTGTAACAAAAGGTGACAAATTTTGAAGATTATCCTTTTCTATGGTTATTAAAATGGGGGCGTTGTTAGGTTTCCTAGGTAGATGCTTATTTTTTTGATCAATAGGTAGATGCTTATTTAAGGTGGGATGCACTTCTCCTTGAGAGGCACTTTATAAGAGTAATAGTTAACTAAATTTTTATTAAAAGATATGATGCATTGACTATTAGGTCCCATCTAGATTGTAGATAAGAGGTTGAATATTTAAAATAACATTCCCTAAAGAATAATTTATTTTTTATAATATAGTAATTATCTAATTATTTAAGTCAAATATTTTTTTTGTAAATAAAAATTTCTAAGTAAAAGACAGTAAAATCATTATAAAAAATAATATTACAGAAAACATTAATCCATAAAACGTACATTTTACAAAGGATAAAATTGTAGAAGTGAGAGAATAAAAATTAAAGCAACAAAAGACCTGAAAAAATATTTAACTTTTATAAGTAGTGTGATAGTTGATAAAATAAATAACACCTGTCTAGTTGATGGAAGTCATACTCTTACATAAAAAAAGACACTCATGATTCATGAGCAAATCAAGTAACAAACTCCAAGCAACGTAATAACACTGGAGACATTATGAAAGAACTAAGCAAAGATAAAGAAATTGGGAAGATAATGGTTATTACCGCCAAACTAAACTTCTTTGCAAGTTTCAATAACTTCAAAGCCATCCCACTAAGTACGCGAGTCCTGAGGCCCAAGTCATCAAAATCTTGACGGAAGTGAAAAGTAACACTATCAATAATTACAATTCTAACCTGTAGGAGAATCAAGATGATAAAAAAAAAAAATACCATCAAGCTCAGCTAGAAATTAATATAACAGGTAATTAGTTAGAGAAACATCAAGATTAATCCAGCTTAGGTCCATGTAATGTATAAAAGGAATGAGACCAAGTAAAGGGATGGATAAATTCAATGGAAAACATATTGGGTTTAGCTTGGTTTCAAAAGAAAAGAAAAAGGATTCATCTGAGCATAAAAAATGTGTCCGACAAAAAATAAGGGGTTTGGATGTACCAGAAAATGCAGTTGGCGCCTCTTTGTTTTTATCAGATAACAGTTCAAATATCCATGTGCTTTGTAGTTACAAGCATCCCCAAGAAACAAACCTCAGAGAAAGTCCTAACATCAACATGGATGAAAAGGTCTTCCTACATCAGGTCTATTCCCTAGGGACACTTCACCTTTTAAGTGGTTAGCATGTTGGCTTCATCCTACACAGCACACATGCCAGAGACATGGTTGGAAAGTATGAAAGAATGTTACATGCCTCTGAAATGTGTAAAATAAAAAGCATATTATGCAGTTTATATTCAGTTTATATTAGGTGAAGCACCAAATAATTATTATTTTATTTTATTATGTGTCATAATGCAACACTTATTTCCATGTCACAAATCATAGATCGTCAAAAAACAGTGTCACGATTTCCTGAAAGAGCAGATAGTGTAACTGTGTAAGATGTTTATAGAGGAGCAATCATCATAACTTCTATGGGGGAAGCTGATCTAGATAATGAGAAGGGACTTACACATCAAGAATATCAACTCTAATAGAAAACTTGAAAAATAAATTTCTAAGATACAAAATTATTGGTAATATAAGGTTGTTAGTACAAAAATCAAACATATTATATGAACTGATAATACGTACATCTTTATGCTCTGAAATGAACTTTTCCAAGTAGTTTATCAGGGCAATTTGCTCTGTGTAACTGCAGATGCGGAAATAGAATATGTTTGCTAGGAAAGCATTAGGTTCCATTGTCTCTTTACAGGCTTGAAAATCCTTTCCTTGAAAAAAAATGATTACTATGCATGTCCTCCATGCATGCTTCAGCTATTTGAAAGACACGTTCCACCATGAAGCTGCCTTCAGTATCTGGGCACCATGCAAGCAGAATCTCTAAGCTCAAAGTATGAATCTATGAAAGAATGGAGTTAAAAGAGACAAATGAGGTACATCATGAAACTTAAAAATATACCAATATATATCGCTTTTCCTCCAAGGCCACCATAATCAAGTGGTATTTGAACATTAACTGCAAGTTGAATCCTGGATATATTGATAGGAGTTAACACACAAACAAAAGCATGATTTAACTCGAGTTTAACAAAATGACAAAACAACCCATACCCCAGTTGTGTTTTACCAATACCTGGTACTCCCCCTGAAAAACTACATGTCAGAAGCAACTAGATAGGTTGAGTAAAGAATCCTTTGTTAACTGACCAAAGAGTCGGATTGTAATATGTAAATAAAGAAACCCACCAACAAAATCACATTGACCAAAAAGAAACAACCAACCAATTTCGGTGACTTCTTTACAGCTTATTCCTCCGTCTAGAATGTCATCCAGATCTGCACAAGATGTAGTAATACGTGTTATAAATTCCTCCTCATGAAGCATGTCCCAGGCAGTTTGTGCACCTGCATAAAATTGAAAAACATTTCAAGAATTAGATACTTTCTTAATGTTAAAAAGGGAATGGTCATGTGTCTATTCTTTCAACGATAAGAGAAAATTAATTCGTACATTATTGCATCAAGTGAGTGCATTGAAATTATCAAATTACATCTTATTGAACTATCATCTAGAAATTTAAATTGAGATGATTCCAGGTTCTGGAATTCTGTCTGTGATTTGCAAGTTTCACGTCCAACTTAGCTGGATTGAACTTGTTTTAAAGAACCATCCAACCCTAAGTGGACTGCTAACTTTTTCTCTTATTTCTTTGCTGTTATTTTTAAGTATCTGAATCTTTTCATCAGAAAACCTTGTCATACTTCAAAACCCTTACAAATTCTAAAAGGTTTTGGTCTTTTGCTACGGTTAAACTTTATTCTGCTAGAACAGCTTGTTTTCCTACATCAAGATCCTTATGGAAGACAGCTATTATAGTGAACCACATAAGAATGCACTGAAATCTTATTATTTGGTATAGAGAGACTGATATGGAGATGTGGTAAATATAGTGAACCGGAACTAAAGCAAAAGAAGAGAGTAAATACCATTAACAATGGCATGACTTCCATCCAACATGTCCAATTTAACACTTTGTGTTGCGACCTTCAGAATCTCAAGTGCTTCACTATCAGAAATTTTTAAATCTGCATCAATAATGTTAAAAAGCTTCCCTCATTACACATCGGAAATGTAGAGATCTCATCGCATATGAAAAAACTATATCATGACATATAAATATGGCCCCTTATCAGATTGAGTTACTGTAACTAAAGTCACAAGATAAATAAATCTATTCTAGTGTAACGTAGAACATTTTTGAAAAAGAAATAAATAAATAAAAAGAAAAAGCACCATCTTACGCATTGGAAGAGCACGGTAATAGCATCTATTTTTCACAAAAGAGTATTGAAAGCCAACCAACATAGCATTTTTGAAAAACAATAGTATACTAGTTCATATCCATGATTTTACCAACACCTGGTTGCTCTCTTGGGGGAGAACAAATTCTCTCCTTCAAAGTTCAAGGGTATAAGTGATATGACACCATCATTAAAAAAAAAAAAATGATTTTATCAAATTTATAACCTTGAGCTGTCTCGGCACTAGAATGAACAAATTGGGGAACAAAAAATATGTATTAAAAGCAACGTCATTATCAAGAGAGAAACAAAGATATCAAACCTTGAACTTGCAGTAAAATCGTACGAGAAATATTTCTCAGTGAGATGTGGATGAATGGATGCAACAACCAACCAGAAGAATTCATTAGAAACAAGGCGGGGATGAATACAAAAATCGGAATGTAGCTATCTATAGCTATTGCCATGGTTGTGGATTCTATGGTAATCAATTTCATTGTATTGGTCAAATTTTCTTCCCAATTTTCTCTTTCTTCCAAATGATAATACAAACATAAATACATTCAGCATTTTTGCCAAATATCACCTAAACTCCACCAATCAGCACAAACACTTTCATGGAGGTTTGAACCAGTAACTTCTCCAACGTATTGGTAACAGCTATTATCCAATCTTGAATTCTGTAGTTTCAGATACTTAAAAGAGTTCATCAGCAAGCAAATTGTAGGATTCTAACTGCCACACATCTATTGTCAACTCACAAACAATGAATTTGTAACACTTTTGATAATCGAATTTCCGATTAACATTCACTTCGTTTAAGGTTTCTATCATTTAACCTAAGAAATAAAATCTCTATCGGTATTTCCGATCACTGGAAAGTAAATTGTTGAAAGAAAATCAAAAAACAAGAGAAACTAAGCAAAATTAAACCTCGAGCAAGATCGGAAGGAAGGACTGAAGAGAAGGAGGATAGGGTTGTGTAGCCTGCAGATATCAGCTTCGCCCTCTGTGATGGTGAGATCGGCAGTCTCGACACGTCCATTCTCTCTCTCTCTCTCTCTCTCACCGACGGGAACCTTTTGGCGCTCACAGGTCACAGCTATTCCCGCCTTAAATTTAGGGCTGGTGATGGCCTGAATTGGACTTGGTTTAACGGACTTTAAAGGCTATTCTGATTAGTGTTATTGGGCTTGCTATAACCCGAAGACCGGGTGACCCAACCCAATTTTAGGCAACGGAGCAGATTCAGTGCGGGTTTTGGCAAACATAATCCACCACTATAAGAATCCACAATGAACCTAACCCGATCGGGCGAAGTGGGACAGACCAAGGTTTAAAGTCTCGGTATCGGGGACCGGACCGCTCCCAGACGATCCCATCTAACTTGTCGGATTATTATACTATACGTTTTACTGCTTTATACCTTATATATATATATAAAATATATATATATATATACACACACAAATTAAGGGTGGTTAGGATTTTTTTTTTCTTTCCCATTTTCCCTCTTCATTATCTCTTTCTCATATGATAGGTTTGCATCAGAGAAATAAAGTAGAACACTGTAGGTTATATTACACTAATGTTATTTACATGAGATTAAATAAAATTATAGAGAAAAAATAATATTAAATCACAATATAATTGTAATTTATAATCAAATTTATTATACATTAATTAACAAGACATGAGAAGAAGTATTTGAAAATAAATAATAAAAGATTTTGTAAAATTATAAACGGGTAAAACGTGTTAAGATGGGTTGGCTTAGTTTTAATCGGTTGGCGGGTTTCGGTTGAGTGCCAAGCCATTAGTATCCCTATCAACCTGACCTGAACCTGATCGATTGCCGCTTCTACCCCGTCAGCCTCAAAAAAAGATAGCCTACAAGGAGTTGTTGAGAGCAACTTTTCCTTATCACTTATGTAAATTATTTCATATACATTAGTAAAACTTTGAAATGATAATTTTAGCCCTAGAATAGTAGTAAAATTTTAAAATGACATTTCTTTTTTTTACACCAAAATTTTAAGATAGCATTTTCTTTTGCATTGACAAGGCACTTAACAACATATATTGGCTAAACATCATATTTTTAGAATAAACAACTCATTAATTTCGAAAAAAAAAAAGCTCTTTCATTAAGTCACTTTTCCAAAATACTTGCCCAAAAGCACAAACAAGACCAAACAAAGTTTCATGGACCGATCCAATCCATACTGCCCGGTTGTATCGGGATCAGCCAGAACCGGTCCGGTCCCAAGCCACGATACAATAGTTGTATCTAGTTGTATCGTGACTCATGAGGGTTTGGATTGGACCAGTCCAACCGATACCGGTATAGACCGGCCGATACAATAGATCCAATTTTCTTTTAATTTATAAATTGAACGGTCATTGCCGGTATAGATCTGGACCGGTCCGGTACCGCCGGTCTGACCGATCAAATGTTTTTTAAAACAAGAAACTTGTACCCCGAATCGAGATTGGCTAGTATCATCGGTCTGAACTAAGATCGACCGGGACCGATTTGAACCGAAATCGACCAAGACCAGTCCGAACCGGGATCGACCGGGACCGATCCGATCCCCTATCCCGAGACTTTAAACCTTGCATGACATAGAGAAGCACTATCATCTGCAAAGGTTTGAACACGCAAAGATGATGAGGTAGAACCAACGGGGATCCAATACCATCATCTGTAAAGTTAGTTTAATTATCAATTGTAGGATGATTGAATTTTCTTTTTAGAGCGAACAGAACAAAATTAAATTAGAAAAAAATTAAAATTATTATTTATTATTTATTGTTTTTTATGGTAGAATTGTAGGAAAATAGAAGCAACACAACAAAATACGGGTTTTTTGTTCACGGTGCAAAACCGCCGGCAAAGGTCTCCAAACCGCCGACAAAACCTTTGTCGATGGTCAAGGAAACCCCCGAGCAATGTTTGGCCGGGGAAAGCATTGTCGGCAGTACTTACAGCAGTTTCAGTAAACCGTCGACAATTAGAAGAACATCTTCGGCGGGCAGAAACTGTTGTTAAAGAGGGAAAGCACAACAACTTTTTTAACCTTTGTCAGCGGTCCAGATCACCGAAGAATAGACTAATGCACGACGGTTTTTTCGACCGCTGTTAAATAGGGTATATCTAATTTATGTTGGTCATTTGTCGGCGGTCTAGACTGTCGAGGAATATAGGATTTAATGGCGGTCTTATGAGACCGCCTTTAAATAATTGTGTGTGTGTTTTTTTTTAAGAATTTTCTTATGTCTACAAGATTACGAACCTATAAATAAATTCAATTCAATTCTATGAAACCTGTAGAAGAATAAACACAATTGAAGTCTATTAAACCTACAAGTGAACCTGTAAAAAAAACTTAATTATATATATAATATTAATAGTGACCACACATGTTATGATCAAGAACAGATATAAGGTGATAACAAATTAAATTCAAGTCTATTACATTAAATCATTATATAATATACAAATGTCCAGGGTAATATATACAAATGCCAATAGGGATCGTGAGTGAATATCGAAATTCGCTACAGATGATGATAATCATGTCACGATCCAAACCTAAAGAAAATTCACATGGGACCCCCTTAGATTCGAACTGTGAATCTCACCCCAACCGGAATTGAGAGTGGTAATCAATATAGAGCCAAACCATAAGAATCAATGAAACTTTAAAAGAATATACTTTACTTAAATTAATCAAAACCAATACTAAGTTATTACATCCAAAACACTTAATGAAATAATAGCAGAAAGGAAAATAATTACATATATTTCCAAGTTTAAATCAAATCCCTAATCCTATACACCATATCTAAACTAAGAAAAAACCCAATAGAAAACTCTTAGTAAAAATCACTCCACTTCCAGCAAGATTCACAATAAGGGTATGATTCATCTTGTTTTCCTGAAATTGCGCAAATGCGTCAGCTACACTTAGCCCAACAAGTATATCAATTAAAGTACACTTTTAATTGGAATAGAGTGAAGGCCACTATCCAATGAAACAACATAAATAAGACATTAATAAAATATGATCATATGATAGTCCATGCAATGCAATATGAATACTGGTTCAGTTATTAATAAATGCAATGCATGCTCATGTCAAAATAAAATAAAGGGTTGATCACCAAGTATGATCCATGCAAAAACATATGTTGTGCAACATGCATGCTATTTGGCATTTGATTAGTGTATGTATCACATTCGATCTAAGTCTAATACCAAAGAATGTTCCACTGTAGTGAATTCATCCCCCTATATGCGGTAATGTGATAATTAGACTATTTTATGTGCGCATCATAGTTTCTAGGAGCTTCGACCTAGAGGTAACAAGCGCCTCTGTTATTTTTAATTATAGGGAATATCCCAAGGGTCACTAACGTGATCAAAACCTCTGTGATCTATACATTAGCCGATCTACTAACAGAATTTCACTCGACATCCGTCACGTATTATGATACGCTTATCGAGATGAAAATATAATTGGGTATATTGGGATGGCCAAATCCCTCAACTAATATAATCAGTCCATCCGGGACTTCCTCACCATAGTATGATCTCAGAATCATAACTAATCTCAGTTAAATCAGTACCTTCAACTGATGCAAAGGTCTAATGGTATGGTCAAGCACATGACCAGAATATGGTCATTAATGCAATCAGGCTATGCTGTGCATGTGTAGTGATTGTGCACAATAACTAAGCATATAATTTGTGTACAGTTGTATAATAAGACTAAGTGATCAATATGAATTTATAAAATATGGTACAGGCATCATGATATAAATATTCAACTCAATCATATATGATGTATGATAAAATATATGGAATTATCAATCAGTCATAACAATCTTCCAAACATGTCTTACAGTCATTAACAATCATCACACAATCAAATATGATGAATCAAAGTCCAACAATTAAATAACATATACAACCTAGCAAACCTGGGCTGTCCGGCAGGCTCACCGGCACCCCAGTTGGTTTGCCGACAGCCTAGGCAGAGGCTGAAAATAGACAACATTCAAAATTGATCCTACCGGTTGGCCTCCAGCATGCTAGGAAGGGACCAAATTTCACAGGTGCATACAATTTTAGCCACCGGTAGGCTAACTGGCACGCCGGCTGGCCACCGGTGGGCTAGGCAGGGCTTCAAACAATATACAGGGTGTCCGGTATTGTTCCGGTAGGTTTGATGGATCCAAACTGGGTGAACCGGTAGGCTAACCGGCATGCCAATAAGCTGACGTGCCGGTTTGCCCAGAAGAAGCAGTTAAGCAAGGTTTTTATATTTTAACACATAATTAACAATTTTCTTCAACATAAACTCATATTTAAAATCAATTCCGAACAAAACCAAATTAATCAAATCATCAAAAACATAACTTACCTTGCTTGGAATGAAATTGTTTTAGAAATCTTATTTTTATGGAAAACAGTTGTTTATTGAATTGAATTCAATGTGGTATGTCATATTCAAAGATTATGGCATATCACCTAATCCAAATCAAAAGTATAAAAAAATCGAAATTACTTACAGTGCTCTAGCTCGTCAGATCTTCTTCTTCTTCTCAGTTCAAATCTGAACTATTCTTCTTCCTCTTCTTAGCTCCAGCAATCAACTTAAATTTAAGTTTAATGATTTGGACGACCAAACCAGTGATTATATAGATTTTAATATTGTCTCTTAGTTAGTCTAGAGTTAAAGTTAATTTAGGATTATGTTTTAATTAATAGCCTTTAGATTAGATTAGTTAATTTAAAGCCTTTAGATGAGAGGTGTTCTAATTCTAGTGTGAGTTAATGATTACCTTATCCTATCTTATCCTAATTAGATTAGGTTCTTATTATCTTTAATCCTGACCATTAGATTAGCCTAATTAATCATATCCATTGGTTTTACGCTTTTAATCATATTAGGAATATTAGTGGTTGTTTTAATATTAGTCTAATGTCCTAGTTGTATTATAACTTGAACTTATTTTATTATTATTTAATTAGCATAAAAATTAGTTATTTAATTAAGCTAATTGGGCTTAAGTCTTAGTTGGACTTTAATCTTATTGGGCTTTACTTAAGTCCAACTAATTAATTATTAGAGCTAGGTCTTGTTTGGTTAGTTTTAGTT
>JAUPMG010000009.1:7722257-7740449 GCA_031762675.1 Pachysandra terminalis
ATTGCTGAGCTGGCAACGAACCCGTTGGTGAACGCGTGGTACGCGGGTCAGGACCCGAGTTTCCCGACCGAGATTGCTGATTTGTGCGAAGGAATCTACGGTACCGGTGGTGGTGGGTCCTACACTGGTCAGCTTATGGACGGTAGCGATGGGGCTACGTACAACATGAACGGGATCAGACGGAGGTTCTTGGTACAGTGGGTTTGGAACCCCGTGTTGAACTACTGTTCTGGCCCTAACGCACTTGATCAGTAAGTGTTTTTTTCCTTCTTTTTAAAAATTCCCTTCATGAGGCCTGTTTGGATGTGTCGTTTTGGCCAGCTAAGTTGTAATAAGTAGTAGTGTTTTGTTTGGGGTACAAAAGTAGAAAAGCAGTCGCTTTCGAGCTTAATGGAAGTTGTTGGAAAAGATATTTTTTTTTATTAGTTATTTTTCTTTTCTGAATTGGGGCTCTGGCCAAGAACCGAAGAAGGAGAACAGGGGACACAACTGGTATTAGGACGATCTCTTTTTACTTGTTCGGGATAAGAGTTTGGAATACTTTATTCACGTTATAATGCGAATAGGGCACGATTGTATATAAAGGTACAGATACACTCTCTGCACTGCCGTACCTCTTTTGCATTTCACTTTTTTTAAGGTTATAATATTTCAAGTATTATTATTATAAGATAATAACGTAATTATAACAATAGAGTATTCAGCAGCGGCGCATTTTGTTCTTTGACCTCTTTTGAAAAAACAAAGTCAAAATTATTTTTTTTTATTTGACCATTAACTCTCTCTCCCAAAATATATATATATATATATATATATATATATATATATATATATACTGGGTCCTACTGGGTTGCCAGTACTGTAGTACGTGGTTAAGGACAAAGTTGCACCATTGTGACAAAAAATAGGGATACTGAGCCTTGTCCGTAGATGTACCACAACCGAGAGATTAGAAATTACGGTACATGTAAAAAGATTTTAAAATGTACAATCAAATAGGGACGAAAATCAGGGCCTTGATATTGATGAGAAACATTTTTGATAATTGGAAAAAAAATTCTTTTTTTTTTTTCCAATATAATCTCACATTAATAAATTATACTAAATTTTCCTTTTTTTTTTTTTTTTTTTAATATCTATTACATTTTTATTTACAATAATTAATTAAGCAAACTCTATTTTCTTAAATTGTATTTGGCAATACTTAATTAAGTGCTTATTTGTACTTATAATTTATTAAAGCATATTTTTTAAGCATGTATTTGATAACAACAAACAGGCAAGTTCTTATCCGTAAGTAGTAAAGCGGGGTTTGAAGTCTCAGGATCTCGGATCGGATTAATCCTAGCCGATCCCAATCCAGATCGATGATGTTGGCCGATCCAGATCCTTTTCCTTAAAATAAGGATCGGTAGGCCGATATCTCACTCTCCTCTTTTCTGAAAACTCTCTTTCTCTCTCTAACCTCTTCTCCATCTCTTCTTTTTCTTCTTCTTTTTCCATTTAACAACCAGTAGTTCGGACTTGCTCTAACCAATTTTCCACCTCATTTTGCAACCAATTTTTTTGATCTGCAATTAGTTCTCAGATCTGATCTAGAAGATGAACGAAGTTTACCTTCATGAGTTGATCCAATCAAAAGGAGCAAACCGGAAGAAATTTTTCTCCAATCTAAATGTTTATGAATGTTTAATATTTCAGGTTCAGGAGTTTAGTTGCGACACGAGAAGACACAGATTGGGTAGCGTACTCTGGTCGAACACTTGGTATAGTTTAGAAGTAGATTTTACTTCATTTAAACTTGTTAGATTAGCATATTCGTAATAGTTACTTATATCTTGTTAGAACTGTTTAGTCTTTCGCTTATGTTTGATCACGTTGTCCACTTCAATAGCGATATGGGGTGAAGGTTGTAACTTATCCGGAAATTCTAAATTTTTGAGTTGGTTCGTGACAAAGATGGTATCAAAGCATAAATTCTTCTAAGACTTAAGTAATTAGCTTAAGACTCCGTATAGGATTTCAGGTTAGAACCTTTTAGGTCAACCTTTGGTTAGGTTAAGAACTCTGTTTTGCAAAATCAAATCATAGTAGCTCCTCTTATTTGATCTACACCGAACAAAAGCTCTTCCTCTTATTCGCAAATCCAGGTGCCTAAGTTTTCTTCTCCGATTAAAACCTGTAAACCGAATAAGCTTGAGTTCTCTTCTCCAAGCGAAATCTGCAATCAGTCTGAATAGAGTTCATCGTTCTCCTGAGATTTGTGAAAAGTTACTTATCATCTTCATTGGATCAAACGGATCTACTCACCTTCATCATCCAAACTCATTCGTTTTATAAATTTAAAAAAAAAACACTTTGGACCGACCTTCATCATCCAAACGCATTCGTTTTATAAATTTAAAAAAAAAAAAACTTTGGATCGGTTCGATCCAATCACTGGACCGATCCAGATCAATATCAGTTGGATCGATCCGGTCCAATCACTAGACTAGTCCGGATCAGTATTGGTTGGATCAACCCGATCCAAAGCCACTTGAAACAATAATTGTATCGTGGCCTGAGATCGGACCAGTTTTGGCCGGTCCCAGTACAGACCGGCCAATCCGGACGGGATCGGTCCCATCTTTGAAACCATGTAGTAAAGGAAGATATCCCGTAAGGCGAACTTACCACTAATGTGGGAAGTGGGTTTCTAATCTTTTAAAATACTTTCAAAATAACACTTTTAAGTTCTAACCCTAAACACAATAACAGGTCCCAGCAACATTTTGATAGATTTAGGTTCAATTCGGACTCGGCTGAGAGCCGAATGATTTTAGTTTTGGGCCAAGCCCAAACTGAGTATAACCCAGCCCTGGTTTACATTTCTCGATCCATTGATTAAACGAGTAGGTTCGGGTGAGCACCAACCCATTAATAATCAATACTAACCCGGTGAGAACCTGCCTCATTGCCAGCTCTACTCAATGTTATATATCGACGTAAAGATCTTATGAACCAGTCCTCTCTCTTTCTAAAGAGCCAGTAACTTCCTTACCTGATACATGTTTCAACTTGACGAGACTTGATCATAAAGCAAAACAATTGAGGATGAAGTAGCACATATTGAATGGGGATCATAGATTCTGAACATCAGTAGTAATAAAATGAGGAAATGCTCAGAGAAAGATACAAGAAATGCTACACTCACAAAGGTTTCCCAAGATGGGTCTCATGGCCCTGCCTGATGCCTGCTCCCTGATCCTGTGCTTTCTGAAGATTTACCCATCTGTGTTGCAAGTGTCCAATTGTAAGTACCACTTCAATTGGACAACATATGAGCCAAGTGAGAATTCCATTCAGCAGTTTGTAGATTGTCAGAGTGATGAGAAGCTATGATTGTTGTTGCAGAGACGCTTGGATCATGGATGTAAGTGATGGATGCATCCGGGCTCTTCTCAGCGAGCGAGCTTCACTTCTTCCTTCGGCATATTCCTCCCCTAATGGCCATCTTGGTCGCAAATCAAACTGAGCATGAATGCAACCATCTTTAGAATAATGCAACCATCATTGGAGGAAAAACTAATAGATGAAATCACATCAATTTACTGAGGCGGGGTCCACTGATCGGACGCACCAGAGTTAGAAACATAGCGAGACATGGACCTCACACTTCACAGCCCATTTGATTAACCCCACTTGTCCAAGTGTACTTCCACTTGACCCCCAGCTTACATATTTTTAGCCTCCAGCATTTGCCATGTGGTAAAAAAATTGCCTCGCCTAAATATCATGTCTACTTTGTACAGAACTTAAAAAAAATATTAAAGAATTCGATGACTACCGTTACACCTGATGATCCACTAAAACTGTAATAATAGGGCTTACGTGGGCTCAAGTGTGGTCCACATGGACAATCCCGAGGGTTTCCTGTCAGGTGTACAGTCCAAATAGACAACATTATCTTCCCACGTGGCAAACAAACCAAGGTCTCACTAAATCTGGTGAGACAAACCAGAATACCTTTCTACTAATTTAGTAATAACTGTAACTACGAAACAAACAATGCGATAGCTGGTAGAATTTCAGAACACAAACCAAGGAATCTTCTGGTTCATCAGCAGGTGGTGGAGGGTCAAATCGTCCCAAGCTGAAGTGTTCTATACCGGTCCATGCAACCATTACGCCTTTCAAGAAATGAGTGAGAAATTATGTTAGGAAAAGAGGGATTAGGTTTCTGTTAAGAAGTAAACAAGAAATTATTTACGAATTTATAAATAATAATTAGATGAAACCAAGTATCTCTCTGAAGTTAAAATTAATGAAGTCAAATATACCAGACAACAAAATAGTAGCGCAGGAAATTCAAATTAGTGAAGCTTCTATTACGAAAAGAAGCATTTTTATTCCTCATTCATGTTTGAGTAATCAGATGAAAATTTTCACTAATTTTTAGGACTAAGCTGACTTTGTCATGATTCTGTTTTCTTTACGATTCTTTATCAGATAGTTGACCAAGAAATCTAGGATTTCCATCCATACAAATATCAAAGGAAAGTAAAATAAAGCTTGGGTTGTTTTATCTATCTTTGAAGTTGATGGGTTAAGGATATCTATGCTCAGATCCATCCAAAAGTGCTTTAGATAACAGATTTTACTCCTGTTAGCCAGAATCAGTTTGTAGTTACTTCATTCCTCTTTAGTCTTTATCCCATAGTGTTTAAACTCGGTATTGGATCGGGGATCGTCCCGGTCCGATACCAAGTTGGATCGGCGATCAAACTCAGGATCGGCCGATCCAAAACATGGCCCGATATTTTCTTCTTTTTTGAAAAAAAAAAAAAAAAAAAAAAACAGAATTTTTTTTAGGGGTTTGGGACGATCGATACTGGACTGAGTCAGAAATTTTAACAATTTAGGGATCGCCTTGGGATCGTTGCTCGCCCCGAGCCAATCCCGAGTTGTATAAGCCAATCGGACTCGGGATCGGCCAATACTTTACACTATGCATTATCCATTAAGATGCATCTTAGCAACAAGATAAACAGAAATAGCCTACCATTGTCAGTACAAAGGCTTGGAGGGGGGCAAACAAGCAGCAGACCATTATTCTTTACAACCTGATTAAGCCGAGCCCTCACATACTGGTTTGAAGCAACACCGCCTGCGACCACCTGGAAAAAAGAAGAATAAAAGTTAAACTCCATGCAATGGGGATACCAAGAAGGGGAAAATGACAAAAATAATCAAGTTATTTGATGGGATTATGGGAAAGAACAGAAAAATGAGGAATCACCAGTGATTTAATAGAAGGCTCAATTTTCATTGCCCATTCAATAGCTCGCTCACATCTTTCCTCTAGATGTAACACTGCAACTCGCTGCATAAAACATTCAGAGCAGGAACAATGCACATCAATTATTTAAGGAAACGAAATAAGGCCTTCTAAATACGTTGGTTGTTTCTAGGCTATGTCAAAAGCATCCCATTCTATTAATTCAAATTTATTATTAACCTGGAAGGAGGCGGCAATATTGGCTCGTGAATTTCTGTCTCCGCAGCTTGCAGAGGAGATGGGAATTTTAGTGTTTCTGCACATAATCTCTACACACATCAAAATGTGGGAAGATGAGATGGGGGGGGGGGAGATTGTAAAAGAAAATAAAATAAAAAAACCAAAAAAAAAGAAGGAAAACGGTACAAGTTCAAATGTAAAAATCAGGCATTTATAGAAAAAGACCATGCATAAGCTTTTTCTGAGTAATTGGTCTGGCTGGTAGTTATTGTAGAACCTGTAATCTGGACGTTTTCTGCTCATTGATTCTTGCTAATAATGCATTTCTTTTCGTTATAGTTACATTTAAAATGCATGCATTTCCTAAAATGAAGGAGGGGATGTGGGTAGAGGGATAGTGAAAATAACAGTCTCCAAATATAGTATACCACTAATAGCATATTCTCCCTTACGGATTTTAATTCTTTCAGTAAATCAAAAAGCTTATTTTTCTTTCTTGGAAAGATACTGCAGCATATCTTTTTACCAATATATTCACAATCTAAATTGGTGTACAAAAAGCATTCCTTCCTTTAAAGCCCTCCCTTGCAGTTTTGAAATAATTCTAAAATACTAGATATACCCCTTTCAGTAGGTAACCAGTGTTCTTAAACATTGAAGCGTGGGGGAGGCATTTTGCTTGAGTAAAGTGTGAGGCATGATCCTCAAGGCGTAAGGCTTAAGCCTCACAAGCATACATTTTTTATTGAATAAACAATATAAATATGAAGAGAGTTAAAAGGACATAAATAGCACACAAATATAGAAGTTTATATTCCATGAGCCATATCAAGTTTCAAAACTCTTTCTATTAGATAGTTTTCAAACTTTGAAAAATTCGATGATTCACAATTGTGTATATCATAGAAAAATAAGAGTAAAATTGAGGAAAATAATTGCAGCTCATATAATCGCTTAGCAATCACTGAAACACAACTATTTTCATTTTCAATAAATTTAAGTATGAAAAAGATACTTCCCTTGTAGTACACTTTAGCGGGCTGAAAAAACATGCTAGAATCCAGCACAGACACACATATATAACACTAAGATAAGATTGGGCCTAGGTTGAGCATCTTGCATATTATATGTGACTATCATGGGCTTGGGCCAGGCATGTGTCCTCTCCAAAGATTGCAGGCTGGCTTGGGAATACTTCAGGCCAGCCCAGTTACATCACTATCTAGCCATATGATGTTGCAGGCAGATACTTTGATCATCAACATGTAGCAATAAAGCTCACGTTTGAAATTTTTGTTCTTTTTCTTATCACTTCTTCCTTGACAGTGGCCATACCCCTAACCCTTCCCTTTCATATGAAACAGAACATGGTACACTTTTTTCTCTAAATAATGCGGCAAAAATTGAAACAAAGGTGAAAGTCAATACATCCACTGCACAAAATCAAATTCGAGGCTCAATGTAAAACAGGACATGTTTTAAAACATGTCACTTACATGTTCCTGGATTCAATTGCCAGCCTCACTTGAGTCTTCAAACCAGCATATGAAAAATTGCAATCTTTGTGTTGTTTCATTGGGATCTGTGAGAAGTTTCTCAGTAGAAGCAAAGAACATGTTCATATACAACGAATTTTCTGGTCCAATATATATATTATAGCATAGATACTGCTAATGATTCAAGGAACAACTTACTGAAAATTTGACTGATTCTGAGTCACCTTCCCGAGCGAGCTCCTCCAAAGCTGGGCCACCACTTTTTCTCATATCAAGACCAAGCCATCTTGCTGTCTTGTCATATGCTTCACCAATTGCATCATCTATTGTTGTCCCAAGTTGTATATAATGGCCAAGATCACATGCAAGAATAAGGAGATTGTGTCCTCCTGGAAAACAAATAATCGTAGATAACTTGTCAGTTTATAAACTGATAAATGCAATGAGAAAGATATATATATATATATATATATAGATATACATACATACATATATATATGTATGTGTGTGTGTGTCTGGAAAGAGAGAGTCCACATCTTTCTAAAATTATATTGTACTGAGAGAAATGCACTTCAAACTTCATAGACTCTCATAATATGGAAAGGACACAAATATAAAGATATTGAAGTTCTTACTGTTAGAGATGATAGAATATGAAGATATCCCACCAAAGTCCAATTGAAATACAAAATTCTGGGGGGGGAGGAAGGGGGCAGGTATCCTACATAGCCCACCACTTGGAAATGAGCAGTTACCTCCATGGCTCCACTATAGAACCCAAATTATAAATCGATTAGAAAACAAGTCCTGAATTTTTCCATCTCCGCATTCAGTCAAGAAGACCTAACCTAAAAGCTGGAGTATGCTCTACACTTAATCCTGAGTGCAAACAATAACACCACAACTTTCTTTTACAAGCTACTACTGATCAAGTGATTATAGAAGTCCTCACCTAATTATCATTCTCTCGGTAAATTCTAAAAAGACGTGTCAATTTTAGACCCGATTATTTGTGTAAGCATGTAAGAGGCATCTCTTAACTCCTTTTTTTTTTTTTTTTATGAATTGAGAAACTGATCATAGAAGTCCTCAACTAGTTATCATTCTCTCGGTAAATTCTAAAAAGACGTGTCAATTTTAGACCCGATTATTTGTGTAAGCATGTAAGAGACATCTCTTAACTCTTTTTCTATGAACTAAGAAAAGATTAATACATATACAATTCTTTATCCCTATTCGTTAGGGCTACACTTCACCTGAAGAACATTCTATTGAAAATGTAACCAGAAAAGTCCAACCTACGTGACCACATGCCTAAAAATTTAGACATCATGCTCAGTCCTCCATTTGATGTCAATTAAAGCTTTATCTAGTATACCCCATCCTTGGACAGAAGCATTATGGCAATGGGGGATGATCTCAGTGCTTTCTTGAGTTTGGGTACAATGATTTTGTAGTAAACTTGTAAAAAATCTGTAAAACAGAAAGGTGATGTTGGCTCCTCTTATCATGGTTCAAAATCTGGAGCATGCCAAGGCATATTGTTTTTTGAATGGATCAGCACCAAACACACAAGTCATGCATATATTCCCCTGTTTTGGTGCTGTATTGTGCATATGGATGTCGTCACGCTGATACTACCTATATGCTCGATATGCTAAAGTGCCTAAGAAATCAGCTACCATCTTTCTAGACTTCTATTTATATCATTCCAACTTCTTTCTCAATGGATCTAGCCAAAAATTAATAACACCTCTTCCTAAAGGCTCTAGGTTCTTGTGCTGAAGCACCTGTTAAGGATCTTGGGTATTAGAGTCGGACATATGTCTTACTTTTGGACAATGATTGGGACCCATAATCTGATGGGTCCCATTGGAGAGAGAATGTTTATTAGATTGATCAAATAATTTCAGCCATTTGATTTCATTTTTTTTTTCGGAAAGTCAAAATTATTGAAAAAAAAAAAATAGATGAAAGCTATGATAGGCCAACCTGATGGTTAAAAGTAATCCACTCGGACTATTTTTTGCATAGGGATCTTCCATAAGTGGGGTCCACTCAGTGGTGGGCTCTAAGCTTTTACACAGTTGGCATGCACCATATTTTTGTGTTTAAGGACCCTTATAAGGATTCTCAACCCCAGATCTTCATCCCCTTCCAAAAACTAAAAAACATCCTGAAAACTGAGATTATTTGAATTTTGAAAGGGGTTTTGTGTAATTCAACTGAATAAAGGTGGCTTCTACCCCAAGATTTAAAGTTATATCTGGTTGTTTATTTTTATTTTTTCTTTTTAATTTATAATAAATTCATGCCATAAGTGTAGATAAATAGATTCTCTTATAGAATCCATAAATCTATATTAAAGAATAACAAGATTTGACTTACATCTCTTGAATTTTTGAACATATAAAAGAAAAAAGAACTTCCAAAATTTAAGTTGTTGTATCTAGATTCATCATATATGATGATCCTATGGGAGAATATCAAAGTGAAAAGACAATTTTTAAGAACCTTTTGTTAGCAAAAAATATGCAAAAATAAATAATTCAAAATCAAAATTTTATTCTATTGGGGTAAATTCATAGATTTTATGGCTGATTGGATTATATAAATGATAAATAGAATCCAAAACCCTGGTAGATTTTGATAAATGAACTTATTCATTCAATGTTAAAACTTTTTTGTCAATAGCAACAACTATAATGCCTTGTCCCAACTAATCGGGACCACCAACATGAATCAAGCTCTTCCATTGCAACGTGTCAAACACCATATCTTTAGTTGGATACGTGCCTTCCTCCACTTAAGAGGTCCTCTTTGATCTTTCTCTACTTGCAGCAGCTTGCCCTTTTGGAATAAAATACGTATAGTTTATGGCTGACTATATCACATATATTGAGCATGGATAATTGAAATATATGTGATTCCTTAAACATGTCTTATGATATCATATAAAAAGAAAATAGGCTGCCTTTAACAACAAGATTGTTCCCTTCAGTGTCACAGAAATTATATAACTCAACTACGAAGAGGGTTACAATAACTCAACTCCAGTACAAATAGTTGGGAGAAATGGAGAGAAGAGATAATCAACATATCCATTTCCTAGATTTTTCCAACTCCATCCCAGGTTTTGGACAATACTATTCCACTCCTCGATGTATCATTTCCTCCCAGGTTGGGACATAAAATAGTAAGAGAATAATAATATCTAAGTATATGCACACATATAACCCATTTTATAAACTAGAATCCATAGCACAAACCAGAAATAATGCCAAAGAAGAACGGGTATTCTTTACCAGAAATTAGCAGTGCCAGGAACGGGAATTGCAAATCCTTGTCAATTAGCCTAGACAAAAAGTGATTGCATATGAAGCAAATAAGCAAACAACAGAAAAACTTGACTGCATACAAAAGCATAGCTACATAAAGAAGTAAAAGTTGCATTCATAAATTGTCAGCTAATGTTTATCTACGGATGCTTCGGTAGTGCGGGAAGTAGCATGATTTTCACTTTACTTGTAGCTTTTCACAATCATTTTAAATACCAATAAGTATTAGATAGTTTCCAAGAGTTAATCATCAAGTTTTTTCAATAAAAAGGAAACATACTTTATTTAGTTACATGAGTATTTGCTTTGCTAACTTATCAATGCATAGGCATGGAATAAATCAAGAAACCTTCTCAAGGATACATTTATCAAAACAAAGATATCCTTCTCAGTACCAATTCCCTACAAATAAATAAAGACATGTTTAGATTTTTTTTTTTCTTTGGTCATTTTGCATTAAATTGTAAGGATATACATGCCAATTCACGTATGTGGTACATTGGCATGCATTGCACCAAGTATTTGAGGTATTGAAAGCTTGAATTGCTTGATCCTTTAATTATTATATGCATATATTGAAAAGCCAAACTACATCTTCGCTTAAAAAATATTCTTTGGCCTATAAATACTCTATATCAGTGATTTCAGATGTTGGATATATATACTAATTATATCATAAAACTGCGACCATTTCGTCAACTTAGTTGCCAAAAAACAACAGGCTTATTATGTATTAAAAACTTAAATTTTTTCTTCAAAGTTAATTTTTTTTTTAAATATATTTATATGCCTAGCCCTAGATATATGAAGGTTCATATAGTTCTGGTTATAATTCATGTGGAACAAAGCTATGGCTATGGAGGTTGGGGTTGGCAATGGGTCGGGTTCGGGTGGGTTTTGATCGGGTTTGCATGGGATATGAACAAGTTCATGCCCAACCCAAACCTGCCCGTTTCATAAATACAACAACAACAACGACGACGATGACAACAATAACAAAAAGGCTTATCCCAACTAGTTGGGGTCGGCAACATGAATCATGTTCCCTTATCCCAATCTGTCAAAAGCAATGTTTTTAATCAAATTATGAGTATCCAAATCCTTTTGGACTAACTCCATCTAGGTTCTTTTCGTTCTTCATCTCGAATTTTAGACACTTCAATAAGCAACCCCCTACACACTCTCATAGCTTCCTTTCTAGGTTTTCACTTTACATGCTCAAACCTTCATAACCTACTTTCCTTTATCTTATCTCCTATTTGGGCAACACCTAGACACTCTCGAATATGTTAATTCCTTACCTTGTTTTTCCTAGCATTCCTGAACATCCATCTCAAAATCCTCATCTCAGCAATGCTCATCCTATGCATATGTTTCTTCTCAGTTGTCCAACATTCTGATTCATCCTCATCTCAGTAACGCTCATCCTATGTATATGTTTCTTCTCAGTTGCCCAACATTCTGATCCATACATCGTAGCAGACCTAATGGCTGTCCTGTATAATTTTCCTTTTAGTTTGAGTAGAACACATCAACCGCATACATATAGAAGCGCCTCTTCATTTAAGACACCTAGCTCTAATTCTATGTGCAGCACCCGTATCAATATCCCCTTCTTTATGGATTATTCATCCAAGATAGCAAAATTGATTGCTTTTAGGAATCTCTTGATTCTCAATTCTTACAGTTGCTTCACCTTTACTGTTATTTGTGCCAAAGTTATATTCCAAGCACTTGGCCTTAACTCGATTTATTTTAGAACCTTTTGATTCTAATGTGCCCCTCATAACTTCTATTTTGCATTTACACCCTCTACAGCTTGGTCCACCAAAACAACATCATCTGCAAACAGCATACACCAATGCACACCCTCTTGAATATGAGTAGTTAGTTCATCCATAACTAATGCAAAAAGATAGACTTATAGATCCACCGCTTTCACCCTAGTTAGCGCTCATTCATACATGTTTTTAATGACCTCAATATTATCTAATTGGTACTTTTTTTTGTCTGCCCAAAACCCACCAGATTAACTCTCTAGGTACTTTATCATATGCTTTCTCTCGATCAATGAAAACCATGAATCTCTCCTCTTCTCTAAACTTCTACACTAATAGTCTAACTAAAACAATTGCCTCAATGGTTGAGAAATGCAAACCCAAACCCAACCCGTTTAACTCCCTTTTAGTATAATAAACATATAAAAATATAAATAATATGTGAATATAGTTACTTATATATACAAATAATTAGAAAACATTTTAATATGTAAAAATATATGCATAAGATAAAAATTTAAACGGGTTAGCTAGGTCACATGGGTCAAGAAGCCCAACCCAAACCCAAATCATTTATTTATGAATTGTAAACGGGGTTGAGCCGCAACCTATTTGTTAAAAACTCAAACCGAACCCAATTAGACACGGTGGGTTAACTCACAAAGTGCCAGCTCTAATGGAAGTTCATATGGTTCTGGGCAGGGATATTATGAGCTTGTAGAGTATCCATGCCTACACGAGCTTGTTTACTTGACTAATGATGATTATCAAAAGGCCATATGTGACCATTGATTTGTATCATCACATCATGTTATGGGACCAATATTGCATGTGTTTAAAGCAGCAATATTTCCATTGCCCCAACTAGGTTAGGAACGATATTTTTCAAAAACTATGTTGTTCACTTTAATTAAGAAAGGAGTAGTTTCCATTTTAAAAACTGTGTTATTTTCCTATTGACAGTAGGAACAGCTTCTGTTTTTGAAAAGGTCACTTCTAACTATGACTAGGAGTAGCCTGGCAGTCTTGCTTTCTTCTGTGCCTATTTAAAGGCTTTAGATCCTTGTAGACAGAATATTATAGAAAGAATTACATAAGTTTTGGCTGCAATAGTTTCTTCTTTTTGGGTGAAATGCCCTGGAATTTGAGTTGGTGAGGCACCTTCTCAACCCTGCGGTTCTAAGGGCGAATCTCCATTAGTACTTCTAGTCCTATGCTCTTTTCCTTTCTATTATTATATTTTTTTATTACTTCTTGTTCTCTGATTTACCTCAAGTTCTAATTCAAAATTGTTTGCAATCCATAGATCTGAATTACTATATTCCAATTTCAAACCTGCAAGTTTTGTTGATTGTTTAGTCCCATCCACTGTAGAACATTGTTTCTTTTAATCCCTAAGCCCAAATTCTGTTAGCCAATTCTAGTATCATCCTTGAATCTTCAATTTCCTTGGAACCCTAATTTACACATTAAAAAAAGCTCAAGATTTCTGAGTTCCCCTAATCCATCCGGCATCACGGGCTCGGGGAGTTTTATTTCCTTTTAATTTCTGATATTCTATCACAGGCAAAGCTTTAGGTTCCCACAGCATCTAATATCTATATGCTCAGACATGTTGGAATTATCAATTCCTCAGTTTGAATTATGAAGATCCCAGAACACAACAGTTTTATGCATTTTTATTTTATTATTATTATTTGCAGATACTCATGCATTCTTACACTTCTTAAAGAATAAATGTTATATTTAGTGATATAGACTGTTTAGAAATTTTCAAAAGTAGCAGTGGCATAAATGAAACCAACCATATATTGACATTCTACATTTCAAAATATTTTATATGCATCCAGTAAAGCATCCATACCATAGACACTTGAAAAGGTATAACATACCATGTTGCTACATATTGCATATTGTCTCCATTGAATTTCTATCATTCAAATCAAACTTGACAACATATACAATTACAGAAATCTTGGAAACACATTTTGCAAATAAACCATGATTCTTGTATGACTTATATGACAAAGCATTCACTTAACTTTTTCACGGGATTCAAGTTTCTACCTGGCTACAAGAGTGTGAGCTTCCATGTGATGAACACCAACAATTGGTAGATTGAACCTCCCAGCAATTTGCCGAGCTTTCCTCACACCAACTATAGCGATGAAGAATTTTAAGCACAATGAGTTTTGTATGCTTAAAATTTTAATTTAATCAGTTGATTTAGTAGAATTGGCTAGACTCAAAAAATCTTGGAGCCTTAACTCTATATCAAGCATGAGAACTCAAAAGAAAAATCAATTATACTGTGGTTCAGCCATCACATTTGACCCAAGAACCATGAATTTAGACGCAAAGCCTCATGAAACAAAATCAAAGAAAAATCGATTAGATTACCACGTAAGCAAAGGCTTAAACCCGGACCAATAGTAACAGCAACTGCAGAAAGATCTGCCTCAGCCAAACTTGCTTTATCAAGTGCCTGTTGCACTACCTACAAGTACGAGGGACATAGTATCCCATAACAGTGTTAAAATTTATTGTTCAAGGAATTTTATAAAATTTGAATCTGTTGAATGTCATACTTGATCAATCACTTGTGAATGCGCTGCCTCTGCCATTTTAGGAGAAACACCACCGTATTGTGCCAGCAAATCTGCCTTGATGAAATGAATATATAAAATTAGCTAAAGGACAGATGTATCATCATAATCATATATAAATATTCTAATTTTATCTCAATACGGTATACAATCCAGTGAAGATTACAAAATAACATCAAACAGTACAATCATTTCTTGCAAGTAGCCTTGCAGATTCTAAAGCATATCGAGAATCTATCCAGTGATGTCAGTGTAATTATTTATCATTGATATCTGTTTACTGATTATTAGAATAGTTTGCAAAGAGCTACCTTGAATAATTTACCCAGGGAACAATTCATACCCTAATGAGAACCTTTTACCCAGATGATCCTCCCTCCCTCCCTCACTCACTCACGCACACACGCCCACACCCACACACACACACGCACGTGTGCGCGTGCAAAAACACACACAGAGCTTTAATTAGTACCATTTGTTTATTTATTTATTTCTTAGGTAATGCAGTCAAGGCAGAACCATGAGGTACCATGCAGAGTAATTAATGCCTAACAAGAAAACGATAGAACCCATGAGATACACTCAATCAGTACCTATGTTGCATGGACATTTCTTAATAATGTACCTGTATCAGACACATATTAAATAGATATCAGACTCAACTCTCATCAAATTCTTGTACAACACACATTAAATTTCATTTTCTTTATTTTTACATCCCTAACAAAAACTAGAGTATAGAGTATGTGCTTTTCCATAAACATTTCTACATGGATAACAATGAACTAGTAAGCTCATTCAGCTCTTGTTTATATGTATATGAGGCAATTCATAAGATACAATATTGTTTAACTAAACATATGCAATGAATATCAATATTTTCTTCTATATTATTCAAATATATTGCCATTTCCGCAAATCCAAATTTCTTGAGTTTTTCAAATCAAACACTTTGTATCAGATTCTAAAAACCGTACCCATAACAGTCCAACATATATTATTACCATTTTGGATCAATACCAATCAAATCAATGCCTACAACAGAATTTAGCCGGTTGAAACCTCATAATTATTCTAATCTATATTTAGTCCGGAAATCAAAATGCAAGATATACCTGGGAAGACACAACCTGGCTGAGAATTTCTCCATTGCCTCGAACCTAAAATAGGTAAAACAATAGAAACAATCAACCCCAGAAAAATAAACAGAGCCCCTGATACAAACCAGCAAAATAATCAAGTAAAAGCACAGAAACGAAACTACTTCGATCGATAAGACTAACTTCAATTTGGAAAAACTATTTGATTACTTTGCAGATAAATTCTCAAGAACCCAGAACGTAATAACATTAGAATCAATAAGCCAGTACTGAGGGCTTACAACAGCAGCAGCAGTGTCGTCGCAGCTAGTCTCGATGCCCAGAATAACCAAATCATCTCCAATTCCAGAAATATCGTTCTGGGGTTTTGGGAATTCGAATTTGGAAGTAGAAAGACGAGCTGCAAAGGAATTGAAAGGGGAGTTCCAGGAGAGTTGCTGTGTTAGTCGTTGCTGTAACCTCAAATGGGTTTGGAGGGTTCTTGCTGTGAAAGGAAACGAGGGTTTGAGCACGAGATTTGGGCGAGAAAATGTAGAAGCAATGTTGAGTGCCAGTGCCGCCATTTTCCATTCTTCTTCCTTTTCCGCCCTTATCTGAATTCTAATTCTAAACAATTTTTACTTGCAGATCAGGTTGTCGAACCAGAATTTTCAAAAGAACCCCTATACTTTCAGTATTTATAAATTTCAGTATTTATAAATACCTTTCTATTTTATTTTTAGACTTTTGTGGTGGCCACTTCTCATGACAGTTTTAAGGATGGTAACGGGTGCAACTTGGTTCGGTTTGATTCGGGCTGATATCAACTCAAGACCAAAAACCGAAGCAAACCGAATTCCCTAACATGAAAATCGAACTGAATTGAAATAAGAGCACTCCTCTTCTTCCGGGTGGCAACGGTCCCGGTTTCATAACGAGTCCGACCCAAGCTTCACGCTTAACATTGCTCATACTCGTCTATGGTATCCACTTGTCAAGTTTGAGCCCGCCCATGTCTGTCCAAATGGGACAAAAATATCACAATTTTGTTACTGCTAAAATTCAAACTCAAGCCTCCACAAACAAAATATAAACTCCTCACCATTAAGCAACAACCACAAGATACTGATAAGTTTAAGTAAAAGTTATATATTGCTCAATAATCTTGGGTCGAGATGATCCGGGCTGGACTAATTTAATATAAATTGAAGTCCCGCCCAAAAACTGATTAGGCTTTAAATTTCTGCTCGATCTGATTCTACAAGCTACTAGCTCTTGCCCATACTCATTCTGTAATAACCCAAACAAAACAATATGATTAATGTGTAAATAGTAAAAAATTAGAGATTAATTTAAAATTTTAGTAACATTAGTCATGTTTGTCTTTTGACCGATTGTGATTGGTGGGTTGTATAAATAGGAAACTAGGTATACCGCACACAATCATAACTTCTAAAGTTATGACATGTGGCTAAGATCTTGTAGGAGCTGTCAATCTCCAATTAATGGTTGAGATTTAAAATAAGGAATTAGTAACAAACTAGAATAGTAACTAATTAAACTAAAGCTATGATTCTTAAACAAGAATTAGCAAGAAATCAATTTAGAAAGAAACCAATTAAGGCTAGAAATATTAAACCAAGGGTTGAGATTCAAATAAACCAATCTAATGGTAGAGATTAGAGATCCTAGAGTTTCTAATTTTAGTTTTCCTAAGAGCTTATATAAACATAAGGCCTTGGGAGATGGATTTATCACTTGGAGAAGAATAAAAAGAAGAAGAAGAGGAAGAATATATGAATTATCAACACCAATCATCAAATCAAGGTAAGTATTCAAGTATAACTCTATTTTTTATTTAATTAGGAGTACAAAGCAATTTTCTTTGAGTACGAAGTATTTTAATGGTTTGCAAACTAAATTTTTGAGTTTTAATGCTAGGACATGGTAAGTTTGATTCAAGTTATGTTTTGTTAAGTATTATGAATGGGTTTTGTGCGGAATTCCACTTAATCATGTTTTATGTTTAAAGTTCAAAAGGGAGCAAAAATAGGAATATTTGTGTCGTTTGCAAGGTTCGGCAAATTACTCGACATGCCGAGTAGAGTTGTAATATCTCAGTTTTGTATTTATATATAATTATAATTTAAATAAGTTAGGGAAATAAATAAATATAGTTATTCATATCAACATAGTGATAAAGATTAATTTTTGGACTTAAATGAAATTTATATAAGTTGATTTGGATTTAAATGAAATTTCTTGAAGTTGCAATATCTAATATCTATATTTCGATCTCCTTTTCTGTTGCTTCATCCTCTTTTTATAGCCTTAGACTCATTATTTTAACCGTTTACAACGTTTCATGAACGGATTGAAGACGTTTGGCTGAACAGGC
>JAUPMG010000009.1:7740549-7779144 GCA_031762675.1 Pachysandra terminalis
AGAGAGAGAGAGAGAGAGAGAGAGAGAGAGTTCTACAAATATACTGTAATGAGAAAAATGCATTTCATACTTCATAGACTTTCATAACATGGTGAAGACACAAATATAAAGATACTGAAGTTCTTACTGTTAGAGATGATAGAATATGAAGATATCCCACCAAAGTCCAATAGAAAGCCAAAATTCTGAGGGGGGCAGGTATCCTACACAGCCCACCACTTGGAAATGAGCGGTTACCTCCATGGCTCCACTATAGAGCCCAAATTATAAATCGATTAGAAAACAAGTCCTGAAGTTTTCCATCTCCACATCCAGTCAAGAAGCCTAACCTAAAAGCTGGAGTATGCTCTACCCTTAATCTTGAATGCAGACAATAACACCACAACTTTCTTTTACAGGCTACTACTGATTATAGAAGTCCTTACCTAGTTTTCACTCTCTTGGTAGATTCTAAAAAGATGTATCATTAATCCATATACAATTCGTTATCCCAATTTGTTAGGGCTACACTTCACCCCGAAGAACATTCTACTGAAAATGTAACCAGAAAAGTCCAACTAATGTGACCACATGCCTAAAAATTTAGATATCATGCTCAGTTCTCCATTTGATGTCAAATCAAAGCTTTATCTAGTATATCCCATCCTTGAACAGAAGCATTATGGCAATAGGGGATGATCTCAGTGCTTTCTTGAGTTTGGGTACAATGATTTTATAGTAAACATGTAAAAAAAGTCCGTAAAACAGAAAGGTGATGCTGGCTCTTCTTATCATGGTTCAAAATCTGGAGCATGCCAAGGCATATCATTTTTTTGAATGGATCAGCACCAAACGCACAAGTCATGCACATATTCCCCTGTTTTGGTGCTGTATTGAGCATATGGACGCTGTCACGCTGATACTACCTATATGCTCGATATGCTAGAATGCCTAAGAAATCAGAGACCATCTTTCTAGACTCTTATTTATCTCATTCCAACCTCTTTCTCAATGATCTAGCCAAAAATTAATAACACCTCTTCCAAACACAAAATCTAGGTTCTCATGATGAAGAACCTGTTAAGGATCTTGGGCATCAGAGTCAAACATGTTTCTTACTTTCAGAAAATGATTGGAACCGATAATCTGATGGGTCCCATTGGAAAGATCATGCTTATTAGATTAATCAAATAATTTCAGCCATTTAATTTCATTTTCTTTTGAAAAGTCATAATTATTGAAAAAAAAATAGATGGAAGCTCTGATAAGCCAATCAGATGGTTAAAAGTAATCCACTCCGACTATTTTTTGCATAGGGATTTTCCATAAGTGGGGCCAACTCAGTGGTGGACTCTGAGCTTTTACACAGTTGGGATGCACCATATTTTTGTGTTTAAGGACCCTTATGAGGATTCTCAACCCCAGATCTTCATCCCCTTTCAAAAACTAAAAACCATCACGAAAAATGAGATTATTTGAATTTTGAAAGGGGTTTTGTGTAATTCAACTGAATAAAAGTGATTTCTACCCCAAGATTTAAAGGTATGTCTGGTTCTTTATTTTTTTTCTTTTTAATTTATAACAATTTCATGCCATAAGTGTAGATAAATGGATTCTCTTGTAGAATCTATAAATCTAAATAGGATAATAACAAGATTTGACTTGGATCTCTTGGATTTTTTAAAATATAAAAGAAAAAAGAACTTCAAAAATTTAAGTTGTTGTAGCTAGATTCATCATATATGATGATCCTATGGGAGAATATCAAAGTGAAAAGACTATTTTTAAGAACCTTTTGTTAGCAAAAAAAATGCAAAAATAAATAATTCAAAATCAATATTTTATTTTATTGGGATAAATCCAAAGACTTTATGGCTGATTGGATTCTATAAATGATAAATAAAATCCAGAAGTAGATTTTGATAAATGAACTTATTCATTCAATGTTAAAACTTTTTTGTCAATAGCAGCTACTATAATGGCTTGTCCCAACTAATCGGGAGCAGCAACATGAATCCAGTTCTTCCATTGCAACATGTCAAACACCATATCTTTAATTAGATACGTTCCTTCATCCACTAAAGAGGTCCTCTTTGATCTTTCTCTACTTGCAGCAGCTTGCCCTTTTGGAATAAAACACGAAGTTTATGGCTGACTATATCATATATATAATATATTGAGCATGGATAATTGAAATATATGTGATTCCTTAAACATGTCTTATGATATCATATAATTAGAAAATAGACTGCTTTTAACAACAATTAGTTTTAAATTATTCCCTTCACAGTGTCACAGAAATTACGTAATTCAACTATGAAGAGGGTTACAATAACTCAACTCCAATCCAAATAGTTGGGAGAAATGGAGAGAGAATCAACAGATCCATTTCCTAGATTTTGCTAACTCCATCCCAGGTTTTGGACAATACTACTCCACTCCTCGATGTATTATTTCCTCCCAGGTTGGGACATAAAATGTTTAGAGAATAATAATATGTACAATATGGACACAAATATAACCAATTTGATAAACTAGACTACCATAGTGCAAACCAGAAATAATGCCAAAGAAGAACGCATATTCTTTACCAGAAATTAGCAGTGCCAGGAACGGGAATTGCAAATCCTTGTCAATTAACCTAGACAAAAAAGGATTGTATATGAAGCAAATAAGCAAACAACAGAAAAACTTAAGTGCATACACAAGCATAGCTACATAAAGAAGTATAAGTTGCATTCATTATTTGTCAACTGATGTTCATTTACGGATGCTTCTGTAGTGCAGCAAGTAGCATAATTTCCATTTGTAGCCTTTCACAATCTTTTCAATCGTCAATAAGTATTAGATGGTTTCCAAGAGTTAATCGTCAAGTTTTTTCAATAAAAGGATTCATAGTTTATTTAGTTACATGGGTATTTACTTTGCTAACTTATCAATGCATGCCCCATGTAGGCATGGAATAAATCAAGAAACCTTCTCAAGGATATATTTACCAAAAACAAAGATATCCTTATCAGTATTAATTCCCTACAAATAAATAAAGATATGTTTAGATTTTTTTTCTTTGGTCAATTTGCATTAAATTGTAAGGGTATACATGCCAACTCACGTATGTGGTGCATTGACATGCATTTCACCAAGTGTTTGAGGTATTGAAAACTTGAAATGCTTGATCCTTTAATAATTAAATGCATATATTGAAAGGCCAATCTACAACTTGGCTTAAAAAATAATCTTTGGCCTATAAATACTTTATATCAGTGATCTCAGATGTTGGATACATATATATATATACTAATTGTATCATAAAACTGCGACCATTTGGTCAACTTATTTGCCAAAAAACAACAGGCATACTATTATTAAAAACTTAATTCTTTCTTCAACGTTGATTTTTTTTTTAATATATTTTAAATGCCTAGCCCTAGATATATGAAGGTTCCTATAGGTCTGGTTATAATTCGTATGTGGAACAAAGCTAAGGCTATTGAGGTTAGAGTTGGCAATGGGTCGGGTTCGGGTGGGTTTTGGTTGTGTTTGCATGGGATATGAACAATTTTATGCCCAACCCAAACCTACCCATTCAATAAATACAACAACAACAACAAAAAAAAGCTCCAACTAGTTGGGGTCGGCAACATGAATCCTGTTCCCTTATCCCAATCTGTCAAAAACAATATCTTCAATCAAATTATGAGTATACAAATTCTTTTGGATTGACTCCGTCCAGGTTTTTTTGTTCTTCATCTCAAACTTTTAGACACTTGAATGAGTAACCCCTTAGACATTCTCACAGCTGCCTTTCTAGGTCTTCATTTTACATGCTCAAACCTTCTTAACCTACTTTCATTTATCTTATCTCCTATTTGGGCAACACCTAGACACTCTCAAATGTGTTAATTCCTTCCCTTGTTTTTCCTAGTATTCCTGCACATTCATCTCAACATCCTCATCTCAGCAATGCTCATCCTATGCATATGTTTCTTCTCTGCACAGTTTAAAGACTCGGTTTCGGATCGGGGATCGTCCCGGTCCGATCCCGAGTTGGATCGCCGATCCAACTTTGGATCAGACGGTCCCAAGAGAAAAAAAAAAAAAGCAATTTCAATAACTTAAGAGGTCAAAATGTAATTTTCCCAACTTCCTTTTTATCCCCAAATCGTCTCTAAAAGGGTTTTCAATCAACGAAACCATGAGAAAACGAAGCCACGCACCAACCAACTCCAAGGCGACATGTTTCTCTGCAAATCGTCTTGGAGAAGAGCTTTCTCTCTCTCGCCATTCTCTGCTGCCTTGAAATTCTGGAAACCCCTCTCTCTCTCTCTCTCTCTCTCTCTCTCTCTCAAGTCTCAACCTTGATCGCAGATTCACAGGTAAGTAACAAAAATCTCTCTCTCGTCGGTTTCAGAAACCTCTCTCTCTCTCTCTCTCTACTTTGATCGAAGGTAACAGAAATTTATTTTGAGTCTTTTTTTTTTACTGAAAGCAAACTTGGAAGAAGACAAGCGGAGTTTTTTTATTTTTAAGATGTGGACCGGACGATCCAGTTTGGATCGTCTGGTCCGACTCGCCAATTATGTGATGGATCATCTGGATCGGCCGATCCGTCACGAGTTATTGAGGTATCAAATTTTTTAGGACCGGTTAGGGATCGTGGCTCGTCCTTGGCCGATCCCGATCCGGATCGGCCGATCCTTTACACTATGCTTCTCTGTTGCCCAACATTCTAATCCATACAACATAGCATACCTAATGGATGTCTTGTATAATTTTCATTTTAGTTTGAGTAGAACACATCGATCACATAGCATATAGAAGTGCCTCTTTATTTAAGCCATCTAGCTCTAATTCTATGTGCAACACCCGTATCAATATCCCCTTCTTTATGGTTTATTGAGCCAAGATAGCAAAATTGATTAGGAACCTCTTGATTCTCAATTCTTATAGTTGCTTAGCCTCTACAATTATTTTGCTAAAGTTACATTCCATGCACTCGACCTTAACTCACTTTTTTTAAAAACCTTTTGATTCTAATGTGTCCCTCCATAGCTCCAGTTTTGCATTTACACCCACTACAGTTTGATCCACCAAAACCACATCATCTGCAAACAGCATACACCAAAGCACCTACTCTTGAATATGAGTAGTTAGTTCATCCATAACTAATGCAAAAAGATAAGGACTTATAGATCCACCACTGTCACCCTAGTTAGCGCTCATTCATACATGTTTTCAAGGACAATATCTAATTGATACTTTTTTCTGCCCAAAACCCACTAGATTAACTCTCTAGGTACTCTATCATATGCTTTCTCTAGATCAATGAAAACCACAAATCTCTCATCTTCTCTAAACTTCTCCACTAATTGTCTAACTACAAAGATTACCTCAATGGTTGAGAAATGCAAACCCAAACCCAACCTGTTTAATTTCCTTTTAGTATAATAAACATATAAAGGTATATGAATATAGTTACTTAATTTTTTTTTTTCATAATTAACAACATTTCATTAATCATCAAAGTGGAATGATATACAAGAACTATACAAAAGAAAATAACGAACTGTGATCTAGAGAGACGGAAAACAAAACAATCCTATATCCAATTCTAACTTAACATCTCAAATCCTCACTAGGAAGTCTTGATACAAAAGTAACTCTGGTAACCCCACTTCTGGCCCACTCATCTGCCTCAGTATTAGCAGATTTGAGGATGTGAAAAAAAGATATCCGAAAGCTATGGGTCAAAAATCTCGCCAACCTTACAAGAAGCGTATATCGCCAAGGATAATTAGAATTTGGAGACATCCAAGAAATAACCGAATAAGAATCCCCTTCTACCTGAATATCCTACAAATTCAATTTCCTCGCTTCATTCAAGCCCACAATCAAAGCACTAATCTCAGTTGTCGTTGAGTTCGTAATTCCAATCGGTCCTGAGTAAGCATGAAAAATCACACCATCTGATCTCCTGAAAACTCCTCCGATACCAAAGGGACCTGGATTACCCATAGAAGATCCATCAAAATTAAGTTTGATGAAGCCATTATTCGGAGCATGCCAAACCACATTATGCTGAACACAACCCACCAAAGTAAATAGAATAGTGTTCCAGTCCCTAATAATCAAATCCATATGAAAATCCCGAAACTCCGATCGAACCATCACCCATGAGGCCACCATCCGAAAAATACCATCAATTATCTGAGACAAAGATTGTTGTATATCCTAAAAAATACGCATATTCCTCTCCCCCCAAATAGCCCATAAAATCGCAAAGAATATGGAGTCCAATAAAATCTTTCCTCGCTGACTCAAACCCCAAAATCTCCATTGAGAAAAAAGATCAACAATGGATTCTGGTAGCACCCAATCCATATCCATAATCTAAAGAAAATGTAATCAGATCTACTTGGCAAAGATACAATGTAAGAACAAGTGATCAACAGATTCCCCATGATTCCTACACATGAAGCAAATGTTAGGTGATAAAGCCATATTTTTCCTCCTTTTTTGCAGAAAATCACTTGTGCTAATGTGTACAAAAATATGCATAAGATAGGAATTTAAACAGGTTAGCTAGGTCACATGGGTCAAGAAGCCCAACCCAGGCCCAAATCATTTATTTACGAGTTGTAAACGGGTTGAGCCGCAACCTATTGGAAAAAACCTCAACCCGGACCCACTTAGACGCAATGGGTTAAGTCACAAAGTGCCATCTCTAATGGAGGTTCATACGGTTCTGATAGGGATATTATGAGCATGCATAGTATCCATGCCACCATGAGCTTGTTTACTTGACTAATGATGATTATCAAAAGGCCATATGTGACCATTGATTTGTATCATCACATCGACCAATATTGCATGCGTTAAAAACAGCAATATTTCCATTGCCCCAACTAGGTTAGGAATGACAACTTTGAACCTCCTAGGAAGTCCATATGGTATTGAGAATGTTGTCATGTTTTTGGGTTGGGAACCTTTTATACGATGTTGTATTGTTATTCTCTGAATTTGAAAACTTTTATGTATGTTTCTTGGAATATTTTAATGATTGATTATGGACAAAAATGCGTGCCTTACTTCCTTATACTTGCTTTACTTGTTTCATGTTTTGGGTTATTTAGTTATAAACACGTCTAAATAAGCAGTTCACAAACTTTTTATTCAAAACTTTTTGCCCTTCACTTCCCAAAGTTACCCCCATTTTTATAACTTTTTGGACAATATCAATAGATTACTTTCAATGGCAATATATCTAGTGATATCGATATTGTAAACCTTGGTTTGAAGTTGTCTAGTTTCAACTTACTATGCTATACTTAGATTTAACATTATTATATGTGTTTTAAATTATTACAAACTAATTCTTAACACATAGCATTAGATATATGCTTTTTTATTAAAAACGTCTTCATTAAAGAAAAAGAAGGACATATACAAAAGACCACCTCTTCAAGAAGAGAAGAGAGGAGTAAAAAGTAAAAAAAAAACAACAAAAATAAGCACCAATGCAAAATACACTTGCATAGTCACCCCAAAGTACATCTCTTGCATAGAGGCATACATCTTAACTAAGAAATCAGGTTCACCATTGATTGACCCAGGGATTCAAGAGAACGAGATGTAGACTAAGGAATAAGGACGACATCTTGAATCTTCTTAATGATATTTATAAAATGCGAAAGGCCTAATGACTTCCATTCTCCCACTTCAAAGTGTTAGAAGAGTCCTTTCTACTAAGATACCATACTGGCTGAATTCCATTGCACCTTTAAAATATTATGAAAGGCATAGGCCTCTACACAATTCAATTCTACCCTATCACACAACTCACAGAAAACTACAAGGCAATTACTGATACAATATCAATTATACCTCAAACTCCAGACTCCCTCAGGTTACAAAGAGAACAGCCATCAAATATTATCTCCAACATCAACATGGCTCAGAAGAAGTGCGTTCATCAACCGAGATTGATGGAGCAGGTCCAGCAGGCTTTAAAGTGGTATACCAGCAAGCCCAAATCACACCCACAGGTCTCACATAGACCTCCTTAATGACCAGCGGGACTGACCAACTCATAAGAGCTTTCCATAATCACAGTTGACTGGGCAGCTCATTGGTGGGCCCCACTTTCTAGTAGACAGCAGCAGTCCATGTGTGGAAAGGCAATGAGGATAGTCATAAATACCATCTAATTAATTGGACTCAAGTTTGTTCCAGGAAGGTGGATGGGGGTTTGGGCTGAGAAGCCTTACTAGATTAAATATGGCTCTCCTCGCCAAATGGCTGTGGAGGTTTGGGATTGAGGAGAGGAACTTATGGAGATTGTTAATTAGTGAAAAATATGGATTGGAGGCTGGGGGTTGGACTACCAAGTATAGTAGAAATTCTTATGGGACAGGGTTTTGGAAGGCAATCTGTAGTACTTTGGACAGTTTCAATAAAGGAATGAGATTCAAGGTGGGAGTGGGGGATAGAATAAAATTTTGGAAAGATGTGTAGTGTGGGGATGTTCCCCTAATTCATGAATTTCCGGGGGCTGCGTCTTTAGCTTCAAACACTAATGCTTGGGGTTAAGGATTATCCAATTAAAGAAGATATGGGCTGGAGATGGGATATGGAGTTTAGGAGAAATGTCTTAGATTGGGAAGAGGAGGAAGTGTTAAGACTGTTGGGGTGAGATCTATAAAGTGAATGTTAGGGAAGAAAGAGATTCTAGAACATGGGTATGGTCCGATGACGGTGGTTTTTCGGTGAGCTCTATGTATAATTCTTTGTTGGATGCGGTCTCGTGGGAGGGTCCGTGGAGGTTGATTTGGAGTGTTGGCTTGCCTTCTAAGGTTTCCTTTTTTCTTTGGACTGTGGTCAAAGATAGTGTGCTCACATTAGACAACTTAAAGAGAAAAGGATGGATTCTGGCTTCTAGGTGCTGTCTGTGTAAGAAGAGGAAACCTCTTCCCATTTGTTTCTTCACTGTGAGTTTGCCAGGAGTGTTTGGGGATGCTTTTATTCAAAGATTTAATCTAGTTTGGGTCATGCAAGGGGATTTGAAAGAGGTGCTTGTCAGTTGGGGTTGGAAGAGAGAGGATAGGCAGGAGGAAAAGTTCTCTACTGTGGAACTTTTTCCCAGCGGTTATTACTTGGTCGATTTGGTGCGAAAGGAACAGCATGATTTTTGAAGGCAAGGCTTCGGTTCAGAAATTGGTGGATAAAGCTGTATCTCTTCTATTCTTTTGGGTCTCTGTTCATTCGGAGTTTAAAGGAGTAGTTTTCGAGGAATTTGATTGTATTTGGGGTTTGTTTTGGGATTAGCTTTAGATAGATCATCATAAGGGTATCCTTAATTCAGAAATGTATAGTTGTACAGATAGCATATAATTTCATATTAATACGTGGTTATGTTTTACTGATCCAAAAAAAAAAAAAAAAATTGAATAGGATTTTTTATTTTTATTTTGAGTCTTCAAGTCATTAAAAATTTGAAGTTCCTAAGTTCCTGTGTTGTTTCCTTTAATTAAAAAAGGAGTAGTTTCAATTTTTCAAACTGTGTTTTTTCCTAATTACAATAGGGACAGTTTCTGTTTTTGAAAAGGTCACTTTTAACTATACGAGTAGCCTAGCTGTGTTGCTCTCTTCTGTGCCTATTTAAAGGCTTTAGATCCTTGTAGAGAAAATATTATAGAAAGAATAACATAAGTTTTGGCTAATAGTTTCTTCTTTTTGAGTGAAATGCCCTAGACATTGAATTGGTGAGGTACCTTCTCAACCCTAGGGTTCTAATGGCGAATCTCCATTAGTACTTCTAGTCCTATGCTCTTTTCCCTTTCTCTTATTATATTTTGTTATTACTTCTTGATCTCTGATTTACCTCAAGTTCTAATTCAAAATTGTTTGCAATCCATAGATCTGAATTACTATATTCCAATTTCAAACCTGCAAGTTTTGTTGATTATTTAGTCCTATCCATTGTAGAACATTGTTTCTTTTAATTTCTAAGCCCAAATTCTGCTAGCCAACTCTAGTGTCATCCTTAAATCTTCAATTTCCTTGAAACCCTAATTTACTCATTAAAAAAACCTCAAGATTTCTGAGTTCCCCTTATCCATCAGGCATCACAGGATCAGGGAGTTTTTATTTCCTTTTAATTTCTGAAATTCTATCACAGGCAAAGCTAATATCTGTATGCTCTGACATGTTGGAATTATCAATTCCTCGGTTTGAATTATGAAGATCCCAGAACACGACAGTACATGGCTGTCGAAATAATATTTAGATATTATACATCTCCTTCTCAGATAATCATGCATTCTTACACTTCTTAAGGAATAAATGTTATATTTAGTGATATAAATTGTTTAGAAATTTTCAAAAGTAGCAGCGGCATATGACTTTATACACTTGAAAAGGTATAATATACCATGTTGCTACATATTGCATTTTGTCTCAATTGAATTTCTATCATTCGAATCAAACTTGACACCATATACAATTAAAGAAATCTTGGAAATCCATTTTGCAAATAAATCTTGATTCCTGTATGACTTATATGACAAAGCATTCACTTAACTTTGTCATGGGATTCATGTTTCTACCTGGCTACAAGTGCATGAGCTTCCATGTGATGAACACCAACAATTGGTAGATTGAACCTCCCAGAAATTTGCCGAGCTTTCCTCACACCAACTATAGCGCAATAACATGAAGAGATTTAAGCATAATGAGTTTTCTATGCTTAAAATTTTACTTCAATCAGGTGACTTTGTAGAATCTTGGCTAGACTTAAAAAATCTTGGAGCCCTAACTCTATAGCAAGCATGAGATAAATGAATACAAAAATTCAAAAGAAAAATCAATTATACTGTGGTTCAGCCATCAGATTTGACCCAAGAACCAGAAATTTAGACACAAAACCTCATGAAACAAAATCAAAGAAAAATCAATTAGATTACCACGTAAGCAAAGGCTTAAACCCGGACCAATAGTAACAGCAACTGCAGAAAGATCCGCCTCAGCCAAATTTGCTTTATCAAGTGCCTGTTGCACTACCTACAAGTACGAGGCACACAGTATCCCATAACAGTGTTAAAATTTATTGTTCAAGGAATTTTATAAAATTTGAAACTGTTGAACGTCATACCTGATCAATCACTTGTGAATGTGCTTCTTCTGCCATTTTAGGAGAAACACCACCATATTGTGCCAGCAAATCTGCCTTGATGAAATGAATACATAAAATTAGCTAAAGGACAGATGTATAATCATAATCATATATAAAATATTCTAATTTTATCCCAATATGGTATACAAATCAGATAAAGATTACAGAATAGCATCAAACAGTACAATCATTTCTTGCAAGTAGCCTTGCAGATTCAAAAGCATATCGAGAATCTATTTAGTTATGTCAGTGTAATTATTTATCATTGATATCCGTTTACTGGTTTTTTTTTTTATCAGTAAAGGTTTTTGTATTAGAAGGGCCATAGGCCCAGAATATACAGAATAAAACCCCAAAAAAATTATAATAGGCCTATAGCTAACAAGGTGTATCCCAACTCATGCCCCATTTACAGTCAAACTCAGAATAGGTACACCCTCTAAATTCTGTAAAGTTAGAACACCAGAAAAAAATAAGAGATAAAGCATTGTCGATAATCTGCTGGGTCTCATTTTCCTGTTCCTGGAAAATCCTCTGATTTCTCTCACACAAAACAGACCAGGAAATTGCTGCCGGACATAAATTCCAGAGAATACGGCTCTTACTCCTTCCTTTCTTTCTTATCTTCCTACCCCAACTACACAGTGCAGACTTGAACTGTTCATGCATAATCCACTCTAAGTTGAATCTTCTAATGAAAGAATACCAAATCTTCCTTAGAATAGTTTGCAACGATCGACCTTGATTAATCTACCCATGGACACAAACTCATACTGGTTATTAGAATAGTTTGAAAAGATTGACCTTGATTAATCTACCCAAGGACACAAACTCATACTCTAACGAGAACCTTTTACCCAGATGATCCTCCCTCCCTCTCTATAATTAATGCATAACAAAGAAATTGATAGAATCCATGAGATACAATCAATTATCACCTATGTTGCAAGGACATTTCTGAATAACATATCTGTATCGGACACATATTTAACTCTGAAAAAAATTGTTGTACAAACACTCTAAACATGGGACTCTGAACCTGGAGGTCCCAGGTTTGAGTCCCCAGGCTTACCTGATATATGGTCCTTGTGGGTGGGGTCATGTATCCGGGGTTTATCCTGTCCCCACTAAGTGAGGTCGGGGGTTCCACATCACCAAAAAAATAAAAAAAATTCCTTCTCTACATCATTAACAAAAATAGAGTATAGACTATGTGCTTTTCCATAAACACTTCTAAATGGATAACATAGAATTAATAAGCTCATTCAGCTCTTGTTTATATGTATATGAGGCAATTCATAAGATAAAATATTGTTTGACTAAACATATGCTATGACTATAAATATTTTCTTCTGTATTATTCAAATATATTGCCATTTCCGCAAATCCAAATTTCTTGAATTTTCCAAATCCAACACTTTGTATCAGATTCTGACACTCGTACCCATACCAGTTCAACATAGATTATCTGTGATTTTTATTTTTTTTTGGTCAATGCCTACAACAGAATAATTATTCTAATCTATATTTAGTCCGGAAATCAAAACGTAAGATATACCTGAGAAGACACAACCTGGCTGAGAATTTCTCCATTCCCTCGAACCTAAATAGGTAAACCAGTAGAAACAATCAAACCCCAAAAAAATAAACAGAGCCCATGATACAAACCAGCAAAATAATCAAGTAAAAGCACAGAAACGAAACTACTTCGATCGATAAGACTAACTTCAATTTGGAAAACTATTTGTTTACTTTGCAGATAAATTCTCAAGAACCCAGAACGCAATGACATTAGAATCAATAAACCAGTACTGAGGACTTACAACAGCAGCAGCAGTATCGTCGCAGCTAGTCTCGATGCCCAGAATGACCAAGTCATCTCCCATTCCAGAAATACCGTTCTGGAGTTTTGGGGAATCGAAATTGGAAGTAGAAAGACGAGCTGCAAAGGAATTGAAAGGGCAACTCCAAGAGGGTTGCTGTGTTAGTCGTTGCTGTAACCTCAAATGGGTTCGGAGCGTTCTTACTGTAAACGGAAACGAGGGTTTGAGAATGATATTGAGGCGAGAAAATGTAGAAGCGAGGGTGAGTGCTAGTGCCGCCATTTTCTTTTCTTCTTCCTCCTTTTCGCCCTTATCTGAATCTAATTCTAAACAGTTTTTACCTGCAGATGGGGGCTGTCGACGACTCGTCTCATGCTTCGTCTTCGAGGGCATTTCATAAGAACCCCTATACGTTTCAGTATTTATTATTATGACCTTTCTATTTTTTTTGAGACTTTTGTTGTGCCCCTTCTCATGACAGTTTAACTAGATCTGGCAATTTTCAACCCGACGCATCAACCCGTCCGGGTTTTAGCTGATTTAGGTTTAAGTTTTCAACCCGCTGGTCAGGTTTTGGTTGATGATTTTTAACCCCACGAATAAAACGGGTCGGGTTTGGATTAGCCCCTCTAACCTGATGGGTTATTATACTATACGTTTTATTTAGTATACCTAAAAAAATATATATAGGGGTATCAATTGGTTCGGTTTAAACCGAAAATCGAACAAACCAAACCGAAAAAAACAGGTTTGGTTTGATTTTTTTCATTTTGGTTTGGTTATGGTTTGGAAAGTAAAAAACCGAATTTAGTCAGTTTGGTTTTCGGTTAGGCTTCGACTAAATCGAACCGAACCGAAAAAACTAAAATAGATTAAATATCTAAACATATATACATGTGTATGTATGTTTTATATAGAAAATAGTATTAATTTTGTCAAGCCAAACCAAAAAACTGAAGTTTTCGGTTTGGTTTTGTTTTCGATTTTTTTCATTGTAGTTTGGTTTGGTTTTCGGTTTTCTAAATCGGTTTCTATTTCGGTTTGGTTCGGTTTTTGGTTAAGAGTAATGTAATTTGGTTTGGTTTAGGTTTGACCACTAAACCGAACCAAACCGACCTAATTACACCCCTGACAATATGTACATATATTTATATATATGCACACATATATACATAATGTAAGGGATAGGATATTTTATTTCCCATTTTTCATTTTCCTTTCCTCTCATATGATAGAGCTTGTTACTAGAGGCTGGAGCATTCGAGAAGTAAAGTAGAATATTGTACGGTATTTGTATTATTATTGTTTACACGAGATTAAATAAGATTATAAAAAAAAGCATTAAATTATAATATTATTGCAACTTCTAATCAAGTTTATTATACAAGATATTAGATGAGGTATTTAAAAATAAATAATAACAAATTTAGTAAAATTAAACAGGTCAAGATGGGTCAAACGGGTGGGTGCAAGTTTGATTATTTCAACCCGTTTATTAAACGGGTGGGTTTGAGTTGAGGCTAATACCCCATAGCAACCCGACCTGAACCTGCCCAATTGCCACCTCTAAGTTTAAGGATGGTAACAGGTGCAATTCGGTTTGGTTTGGCTCAGGTTGACATCAACGCAAGACCAAACTGAGGATAGTGAACGTTAAACCCAAAATTGAACCGGGCCGGACTAAATTAAAATAAATCTGAGCCCGACCTAAAAAACTGATCGGGTCTAAAATTTCAGCCCGATCTAACCTTATGACTATTAACTCTTGTCCAAACCCGTCCAAAAATAAGACCGGGCTGATCGGGCCAAGGGGTCACCCCGCCCATTGCCACCCTTACTCGAAGGCAAAACTTCTGTATTTGCTTTTGCGAATGGGCCAAATGTCATGTCCTCTTGATGGACTTGGGGTTACACTGAGATGATATGGGCCCACAATGAATTTTTTCTTGATTATTTTATATAGTTTTTGGAATATTGTGACTTTCGGTGGAAATTGGCGTCAAACGCCGAAATTTTGGTGAGCGGAGATGAGAACTTCGTTAAAGCCACGCAAGTAGTCGTCGGCACATGGAACCTTTGGGTCCCACTTAGAATCTTTTGAAACAGATCCCAACGCAAGATTCCAAGATCCGAGCCGATTCCCACTATCTATATCTTTGTATTTAACGTCGAGTGAAACAATGCGCTATGACCGAGTCTACCTGCAAGAGAAATATAATGTCTCAGTACTCCGAGTACTATTGTATAAAAATACCCCACAGCTTCTTCGCTTGGCTTTGTTTGCTTTTCACACAAGAATAGTTTATAATGCGACACACTTGATCATAAATCTGGAGAGTTCATATCGATAGTCCGGCGTAGGGCCGTAAATGAACCGAACCGAGTTTTATCCAATTTGGCTTGGATTCGTAAATCTTGAACAAGATTCAAGCTCGTTAAAAAAAATTGAACTCATTGTTAAGATATTTAGGCTGCGTTGGCCCGGCTTCTATAATTGTTATTTTTAAACTTTAATAATATTTTTGTAATATTTGTTTTACCCCTAAACTTTTGTAAGCACTTAAATAAATATATTTACCAAACGTTATTTTCTTCAAACGAGTAGTTTATTATTGCTATAGATAAGTGTTCCAATTGAACAACTTATCCAATGAATGCTTATTCATAAGCACAAGCCGGGACAAACGCAGCTTTAGGATTTAGGCTCCGTTTGCAAAAAAGCTCGACTCGTTAAAGCGTTTTCGACTCATAAAGAAGCTTACATAATATAAGGTATAAAGATATAGATATATAATGACGTATATAAACCGAGCCAAGCCTATCTATATTCGGCTCAAGCTGGTTAAGATAATGAATTTTGTTTTTGGGGCTCAAGTTAATGTACCGTGCTAAACTTTAAACCTTTCCACGTTGTATTGAGACAGGTTGAGTCGTGCTGTACTGTACCTCTGAAACCCAAACACAACACGGCACAAGTTGTGAACCTTTGAAAATTCTATATAAGAGCTATCAGAATATGCACGTAATATTAACTGTAGCAACCACCCCATTGGTCCACGTATCACTTAATGCAACCGTTAACCGATTGTTCTGGTTTCCTGATGACGAGAGCTTTGTGATATGTCTTGCCTTGAGGCAAATTTCACATCAAAGGCTTATCTTTCTCCGTCTCCTCGAGCTCTTCCAGAGATGGATGCAGCCAGTCTCTTTCGCTTCTCAGTTCTCCTTCTAAGTGGGATTCTTCTTCTTCTAATCTCTCGTTCATGGCTTCACCTCTTCGACAAGCCGGAGCCAATCGCCTGCTCCACCTACTCACCATGGTGCACCTCCAAGAACAGATTCCAACCCAAACCCGACCACATCCAGAACCCAAAACCACCAAATCCCCACACTCACAAATCCGATATCCCTCACCACCCACTAGACCCACTCACCATCCAAGAAATCAACAAGGTCCGAACCATTCTCTCAACCTACCGACCCTTCACTTCCTCTCCCTTCACAGTCCACTCACTAGTCCTCGAAGAACCCCAGAAACAACTGGTCCTGAAATGGAAGAAAGGAGATCCTCTCTTACCCAGAACAGCTTCCGTAGTCGTTCTCAAGAACGGTGAATCCCACTTGCTCACCGTCGATCTGGGTTCGAACCAGGTCAGTAAACACCAAACCGGTTCTGTCTCCGGCTACCCCATGATGACCATCGAAGACATGACCACATCCACATGGGCACCACTCGCCGACGCCAAGTTCAATCGCACGATTCTCGACCGAGGGATCGAGTTATCCGATCTGGCTTGCCTACCCATTTCGTCTGGATGGTTTGGGAAGACGGAGGAGAAGCGTAGATTGATCAAGGTCCAGTGTTACTCCATGAAAGGAACCGCAAACTTCTATATGAGACCCATCGAAGGTCTTACGGTTCTACTCGATATGGACACGAAGAAAGTCGTGGACATATCCGATCGAGGCCGAGAGATTCCGATCCCTCAAGCTGCAAACACGGATTATCGTTACAAGGCACAGAACAAGCATCGTGAATTGAATCTTCTCAATCCCATTTCGATCGAACAACCGAAAGGGCCGAGCTTCACCGTTGAGGATGAACACACGGTGAAGTGGGCTAATTGGGAGTTCCATCTCAAACCCGACCCGAGAGCCGGTGTGATCATCTCTCTGGCCATGGTTCGGGACCCGGATACGGGGAAGATGAGGAGTGTGATGTATAAAGGGCTTACGTCTGAGCTGTTCGTGCCTTACATGGACCCGACTGATGCATGGTACTTCAAGACGTATATGGATGCTGGTGAATACGGGTTCGGATTACAGGCTATGCCGCTTGACCCACTTAATGATTGCCCGAGAAACGCTTATTACATGGATGGTGTTTTTGCGGCGTCGGATGGGACGCCGTTCGTCCGGTCGAACATGGTTTGCATCTTTGAAAGGTACGCCGGCGATATCGGGTGGCGACACTCCGAGAGTCCGATCACCGGCATGGAGGTGAGACCATTCAGATTTAAACGAGGATAAAAATAGTGTACTCACGGCGCATGTTAGCGTTTGAGTCGTTAGTGGAGGTAAGTTAGGCAACGCCTTTAAAGTTTGTTTTTTTTATTTTTTTGGCAGATTCGTGAGGTTAGGCCAAAGGTGACGTTGGTGGTAAGAATGGCAGCGTCAGTCGCGAACTACGATTATATCGTAGATTGGGAGTTTCAAACAGATGGACTTATCAGAATCAAGGTTTGCGATTAAATCACATTCAGATGGACGGTCTGGATTGCTTGATTGATGATGTTTGTGCTGATGTGTAAGAACCTCTAATGACTCAATTTGTTTCAACATATCACAGGTTGGGCTCAGTGGTATCCTAATGGTTAAGGGTACCCCTTACGTGAACATGAACCAAGTGCCCGGAAACGAAAACCTCTACGGCACAATCTTGTCAGAGAACGTGATCGGCGTTATCCACGACCACTACGTCACCTTCTACCTGGACATGGACGTCGACGGCTCCGATAACTCCTTTGTCAAGGTGAACCTCGCTAGGCAAGAGACCTCGCCCGGCGAGTCTCCAAGGAAAAGCTACTTGAAAGCTACAAGGCACATTGCCAAGACAGAGAAGGATGCACAGATTAAACTCAAGCTCTATGACCCGTCGGAGTTCCATGTGGTAAACCCATCGGTGAAGACTCGAGTTGGGAACCCAGTCGGGTATAAGGTTGTCCCAGGAGGCACCGCCGCTAGCCTACTCGATCACCAGGACCCTCCGCAAATGCGCGGCGCCTTCACAAATAACCAGATATGGGTAACTCCATATAACCGGAGCGAGCAATGGGCCGGTGGGTTGTTTGTGTACCAGAGCCAAGGTGAAGACACTCTTGCTGTTTGGTCTGAGAGGTAATAGCTTCTATACATTGTTCTTAATTCTGATCATAGATCATTTAAATATAGAAGTTGGGTTGAGTGTGGCTAGGGATAGCAATGGGGCGGGCTAAATGGGTAATCCGCTTCATCTGCCCCTAATGGTTAGGGTTTGGTAACCCGTGAGTTGAGTTATATATATATATAAGTAAATATGTTTAAAAAATTAAAGATTTATCAATTGCTTCCAATGGGTAGGGTTTGGCTCAACCCGGCCCCATTGCCATTCCCCTATGTTCATATGAATATATATTTTATAAGTAAATATGTTTAAGCCTGCTTCTAAAGGTTAGGGTTTGGTAACCCATGAGTCGGGTTAGGGTTTGGCTCAACCTGCCCTGTTGCCATTCACCTATGTTTTAAATATTTATTTTAGAAGTAAATATGTTTAAAAAATTAAAGATTTAACTTAAAAAATAAAACATTAATTTTTACAAAAACTTATAATCCAGTCAAACCCGCCCCACCTTGATAGGGTTAGGAGTGGGTTTGGTATTAGGGGGACTCCTTTAGGAGCGGGTTAGGGTTTGTCAAAACCCGTACCAAACCTGCCCTGTTGCCGTCTCCAAGTATGGTTTATCAAAGAGGTTAGGATAACCAAATCAAACCTACTCAGACTTGGGCAGGTATGGGTTTTATGTTATAAACTTGCAACAAACGCGAACCCACCCGGTTTTAAACGATTTTGGGTAATGTCTTACCAACCCAATCCGTTTAAAATTAGATGGGTTGATGGATCGGGTCAGAAACTACCAAATCTGTTTTGTTGGTCAAGGAATTTGAACTCCAAGGTTTAGGTAAAAGCATCATATAAGTATAAATTAGCTTGAATGATTAAATAGCTGATTTCCATATTAATGGGATTGATTTGCAGGAACCGGCCTATTGAGAACAAAGACATTGTGGTTTGGTATACCTTAGGATTCCACCACATACCATGCCAGGAGGACTTCCCCATCATGCCGACTGTGTCGTCGAGCTTCGATCTAAAGCCGGTAAATTTCTTCGAGAGCAATCCGATTCTTTGGACGCCGCCCAATACCGAAAAGGATCTACCTGTTTGCAGGGAAGCTGCATCAGCTTAAAACAAAGGAAGTCTTTGAGGTCTAAGAAATTTGTACATAAATGTTTGTATGCACACAAACACATATATATACAAGTATGTATGCATACAATGTGGAACTCATGGCTTGATTAACTAATCAACAAATGAAACTGGGTTAGTAGATATTGGTGATCAGGCGGGATAATTAAACCCCACTAAAAATGTGGCGCTTTCTTAAAAGCGCGTGTACACGTTTTGGGTATAGCTACATACACTGAATCATTTAATAAAGTTGTAAACGGCTGTACAGCCGTCTTTCACGTACCAACTGTCAACAACTGCGTACGGTAATTAGACCGTTTGGTGAAAATGTGATATTTCAACCGGCTTAAAGATATTTGACCATCCTTATCACAAAAAATGAAAAGCTTCTTGGAGAAGCAACCTTTTTGAATTCCAGCTTATGGGGGAACGCCACGTGTCCCAAACTCAACAACCATAAGCAATCGTCCTTCTTGAAATATTCAAAAGGACAAGGACTTATGTTCCTACGGCACACTGCCTTCTAAGCACTTGAGGGAAAGAGGATTTCACTCTGCCTTCGAAAGACTTTATTTTATTCGAATGACATATTTAGGGGCATTCTACTTCTAATAGACTCCTCAAATAGCTAAGGTTTCAAATCAAGCCTCGAAGTCACATTTTTTTATTCTCTAGAACAGAGTTCGAGTGATTTTTATTTCATACCTTTACATTTTAGAGGTGTACCACTTAAGGAAAGATCATCGAGGGAATGCACTCGAGAGAATTGTTTGCATCTTCTAACTCAAAAGTCATTCTTGGATCATGTCCATAGACTTCAAAGGACCATTTATTATGTCATGTCTTAAAGGGATCACGAAGCAGGTATATTTTCTCCTGCTAAGGCAGATTCAAAGGCAAACTCGAAAGCCAACTACCTTCAAATGATAAACTCGAAGGCCAACCACCTCTAGAAGGTGAATTCGAAGGAGGAATGCTCCCTCCTGCTAAAGGTGAATTCGAAGGAAGAATATTCCTTCCTTTTAAGGCGAATTCAAGGCTAACCACCTTGGGATGGTTAATTCGTTAAAGGGCTTGTCACTCCCAAAAGACTAAGGATTCTGTCCTCCTCGAAGGACATGGATTTGGGTTTACCCCCTCGAATGCACTCTTTTATGCATCCGAATTACAAACTAGGACTCAAAGTCGCTTTTATTCATTCTTATGAAGTGACGTCAAGTTATACTTGAGACTTTCGCCTCTAGAAGCAAATCCTCAACGGAAAGAGCTTTAGAAGTCGAAGGCACGCCATCTCTAGAAGTATTTCTTGAAGATAGGTTTCCTACGGACTTTGAGAACGTCCTCTCACTTCACTTTGAAGGAATTCACATGTTTACTTTTGATTTTATTCAAGTAGAGGGCACTCGGATTGGTTACTGTAGTTATGAACCTCAAGGGATTTCAAGACAAACTCTTCTTTACATAGACTATTGATCATGAAAACGAGATCCCTTATGAGTCACTCAACTTCGAGTTCTCTATATAGGTAATTCGAGAATACATTGATCACCTTGTAAGTATACAGTTGTTCTTGATTTCCTTCGAAGGAAGAAAGCTGCCAAAGGGAGTTTTTCCTTCGAAATATATGAATTCAGAAAAATACTTATACATTGAATTGTCTCCTAAAAATTTGATTGAGACAGATTCTCAGAATAGAAAGCACATGGTAAAACTCTCATCTACTTATAATATCTGCTTTCTAACTTATCTAAATGAGATTTTGTCTTTTCTGGAATGGCGGCAAGAATGGTGACGTTGCTCTTGGGATTTGTGTAAAAGTGACGCGCTTCTCCTGATCCGTGTTGCTCAAGTTTTAAAGTAACCTATAGCAGAACAAGTTTTCAATGTTTGAAATGATTGCCTCTCTTTTTTTGGAAGTAACTTAGGCGTGTTGAAGAACACGTGTCCTTTAAGATATGTTCTAAGACCACGTGTCACTCAGGATACATTTAGTTCATGAGGATCCCTCTCTGAACAAATAACTGAGTGACATTTGTCTCATTTAGAGTGGATACACTCTCTACAAATAGTAGAACACATCCTCCATTGAAGGGGATCTAATTATCTGATCAAAGAAACAAAAGCTTGGAGAATATATGATTTCTCTGAACTTGGGAACTAGGAACAACAGTGAGTAAAGGCACTGAAAGAGAAAGAGATCAGTCTTCAAACTCTGAGGTTTTACTACTCTGAGATTGCATTCTAACTGACTTCTCAGTTATTGCAATTTTCTATCCTTTCTTGTCTCTTCTCTTTGTCTCATTTGCATGTCAAAGTTGACAAAGAACGCTCTTGACAGAACAGCTGCGCGATGGTTTAGGCTGTCTTGAGACAAACTTTCCCTACCTATTTCTCTGGGGAGATGGTCATATTGGTTCATATGTATTAGTCGTCCTTCTATTCTAATATATTTTATCCTTTACAAATCCGTCATCACCAATATCACAAGGAAGACAAAGCTAAGTTCAGGAACTGTGCATACATGAATAAAATATCATTCATTGCCACCCCAAAATGTTGATCTTATTATATAATCAAACATCAGTAAGCACAAATTCTGGTGTGAAATTAATACGGGATTCGCCAAATGCCAATAACATCTGCAAATTTTCTCATTTCATATTAGTTGTTATACTCAAATTCTTAGCTTCCGCTTATCTTATTTAGTAGGAAGTGAAAACTATAGAAAATTGTTTCACCAAAGAACAAGAAGACTCTTGAGATGAAAGATGGATACAGGTATTTGGGCGAGATTAAGAAATAATAATAAACACAGTATAACCAAGGTTCTAAATTTCGTTGGCATGTTGCGGCATACTGGTAGAATTTCACCAAAAATGTCCCCCAACGAGGCGAAATGTAGGGGGAATTTCATGAATTCCCCCTTTTCTCCCATTTTGTTGAATTTCGACAAAATGTAGGAGAAACAAAGAGAAATATTTTCCCAATATTTCTCAACCTGGCAAAATATCGTGAAATTTCGTCAAACTTTTGTCAGAAAATATCTAGCGAAATGTCTGGCAATATCAAAATTTAAAATCTTAAGTATAGCGAAGATCAAAACAATTCACATAGATATACATGGTTCAGTAAAGCCTATGTCCATGGAAGAGAAGAAGTTTCCACTATGTCAAATAATGAATTAGGGTTACAACTTATACTCCTACCCGATATGTAGGACAAATCCCTAATATACCTTTATGTGCACCCTATGGTTTCTACTCGGCACCAAGGGGGACCTCAGGTCCCTCTCCCTTGGATCTAGAGACTAGTGAAGATGAGCCACTAACACTAACAAGGTACTTAACAAAGAATTTTTTCAGCTCCTCTGGTACGAAGCCTGTAGATATAAAAAAAAAAAAGGAAAGCAAGAGGTATTCTCCTTATGTCCACAAGTAAATAAATAAATGAAGGTTTATTCTTGCCCCCCCTTCCCATTCTTCCTAATCCCCCCGAGCCAAGTGGAGCATGCATGAAGGAGTCAGATGCTTCTTCTATTCTTTTCCCTGGCACAGCTGGGCCATTCTGGACTTGAACCAGAGACCCCGTAGACCGGTCCTGGTCAGAGAAAGTTGATAAGGGGTTCACTGGAATGGAATGAGCTAAGAATTGGCATCCCTGTGGAACGGAATCGAACCAGAAAAACTCTTGGGTTATCTGGAAACAACATTGATCACACATTTTAGATTAAAAGAAAGTAGATATCATTCAAGCTAGAGGCAGCTCCCAGATTGTATATGGTCTTTTCTTCTTCTTAGTTGCAAACCTAGGGGCTTAATCGATTAAGCAACAACTAACATGACAGTTGAGTATGACCTAAAAAGAACCAGAACTGACTTGGAACTGCTTTACTCTTTAAGTGGAGACTGTGAGGTCATTGAGCAATTAAATATTAACTTCTTTGTCACACTCAGTTAAGACATTGTTAAATACACTACTTTGAAAGGTAGGCACATCCAACATTTATCATAGGTTGTGAAAGAACAAAGGTTCCATGACGATATGGTGGTACATATTAAATGGCCTGAACTTTTTCTAGTGCTTCAAAAATAGATTCTTGTTATCCTTGATAAATCACAGTGTGAGATGTATAGGTATAAAATGGGCTGAAAAAGGAATTAAAAAGTAGCTGAAAACAAGAAAAAATACACCCATGATAGTGGGTTCTTGAGTAGGGAACTTTATATACATGATTGATATGAAAACAGTATGATCCGTCTTAAAATTTGAATGACCTCCACTTGGAACAGGCCAAGATTAATGTGGTGCACTGCAGGTATATTTATAACAGAGAAGTAGAATATAACAAACATTACTCAGTTTTTTGATGTTCTAATAATGTTCTGAATGAAATTCCTATTCACCAAGGAATGAATTTGCGAATTTGTCTACCATTAGGATAAAGAGAGAATTACTTGAGTTGCTCTATTTCTAAGAACACAAACTCATGAGTTCTATCTTACAGTTCTAGTTTTCTTTACAAAAAGTCCTAAACAATGTGAACTATACATAACAACGCAACAACAACAAAAAAATGCCTTATTCCAACAATCATCTCTATAGAAAATATAGATATTTCTAGTGTACTTTTGGAATCCACCATAAAACTGAGACATAAGCCATGGGGTATAAATTGAGGAACAGATGATGAATAATTTGTCATTCCCTTGCCATGATCACCAGAAGGCAAAAGGATACTTTCATCGAATTTGGAAATCTAGAAAAAAAAAAAAAAAATATCCACTAATTCTTTGCTTCGGAGGGTTGGGGAATCTATGAAATTTCTTACCTTTCAGGCCTGAGCTCAAGTCCTTTATGACGAACCAGAGCTGGAAATTTCTGACTGGACCAGCCAATGATGGGGAGTAAGTGGATCATCTGTTATTACATTGCTCGTATTCCCTTGCAGTGTGGAGTTTCTTTCTGCAGTTTGTATCGGTTGACTAGGTACGGCCATTTGGTATAGCGAGGTTGTTTGATTAGTGGCGTTTTCCCATTAAAGGGGTTAGAGGGCGGATGATGTATTGATCTTTATTCGAGGCTATCCTATAGGAGATTTGGGGGGAAAGGAATAGGAGAATTTTTGAAGGAAGGTCAGCTTCGGTTCGTCAGCTGGTAGACTCCATTATGTATTTAGTAGCTTCGTGGATGGTAGTCATACCAGCTTTTGAGGGTATATCCATCTTTAATATCACCAGGTGTTAGGTGGAGGTGATGGAGTCTTCTCCTCTGCCTTCTTCTCTATGTGTGGTGTCCTCCTTCTATAGGTCGTATGAAGCTGAATGGGACGGCTCTTGTTTGAGCAATCCGAGGCCCAAAGGGGTAGGTGGTGTTTTCAGGGATCATGGAGGTATCATTCACCATGCCTTCTCAGGGTCAATTGATATAGATGACTCTACTCTTGTGGAGATTTTGGCATTGATTATGATGTTTCGTGAGGCTCTACAGCATGGATTTTTTTTTTAAGTAAGCAACTTATTATAGCTGTGGATGAGTGCTTTAATAGAATCGCTTAACTAAAAGTATTTACCCATAAGCACAAACAGTCCCAATTCCCAAACAAGGTTTAATGTATCGGACCAGCCGTTCCGAATCATATTTTCAAATTAAAAAAATGTGAGGCTCTACAGCATGGATTTTTTTTTTTCTGAGTAAGCAACTTATTATAGTTGTGGATGCGTGCTTTAATAGAATCACTTAACTAAAAGTACTTACCCATAAGCACAAGCAGTCCCAATTCCCAAACAAGGTTTAATGTATCGAACCGGCCGTTCCGAATCATATTTTCAAATTAGAAAAATGGACCGGATTGATCACTAGACTGGTTCTGGACAGTTCAATTCACAAATTAAGAAAAAAAACCGGTTGTACTGGTCCGGTCCAGAACCCCTCAATACAAAAGTATGTATCGCAACTTGAGATCTGGTCCCAGTACGGACTGGTCCAAAAACCATGGTCCCAAACGTAGCCTTAGGCTGCGTTTGGCCCAGCTTGTGCTTTCGGATAGGCACTTGTTGGATAAGTGACTCAATGAGAGCACTTATCCATAGCATCAATAAGTTGCTTGGTTTGAAGAAAAATGTGTTTGGTAATACGGGTGACTTAAATACCTTAACAAGAAAAACTTATACAAATTATCTTAAAACTTTTAGGGATAAAAATGTCATTTTAAAAACGTTCAGTTTGTGCTCAGGGTTAGAAGTGTCATTTTCAAAGTATCACTAATCTTTAGAAACGACTTACCACATAAGTGGTAAGGAGAAGTTGTTGAGAACAACTTCTCCTTATGGGCTATCTCCCTCTACCGCTTACGGGTAGGAACTTACCAGTTTATCGCTGGCTTAAATAAGTACTTTAATAAATTATAAGCTTGAATAAACACTTGATTAAGCAGTGCCAAAACAGAGCCTTAACTAAAGATAGTTCAGATAGCAAAACAATTCTAAACTGAAACTTGATGATTGACAAAATATAATACAGTTGAGGCAGACAAAACAGTTGATCATAATGGATAGTCACTGACGTTGGGGAAAATCTTACTTAAATGAAAGTGTTTTCATTAACCATGACATGGTGTTCAAATGGTCAAGAAAAATCTGTCATTGGAAAACCAAAACTAGTAGATCTGATTAACCTCAAGTAGTTCAGAATAGAATTTAAGTTAAACTTTTCATTCATGTAAGTAGATTTATTATGATTGATCTGCAGAGTAAGATTTGTGAAGAACTGATAGAGATTAGATGTTGATGAGAAGATTGACATTTCTTATTTAGTATAAGCCACACATGAGGTAATCTCTATAGTATACCATACTTATGATACTATTGGTACCAACTACTAATTAGATAGTATGGCTATATTATCAATCCAAACAGTTCAACATATAGACCATTTCTATGAGATATTTGAGAGTAAGATCATTACCCAATTAGATGTCAATATATATTTGAACAAATCAATAATTCTTGAATGGCTATAACCACAGGGCATAGTCTTTACATAGTTGAATAATTATACAACACTTGTTTAAGAAATATTAAGTGCTAAAATACTTATGATACTAAAGGACTAACTCAAGATTATCTAACCTAGATTGGGTTAAATCAGTTTCTTTCCTTGTTGAATTGGCCCAAAGTGTACCCTAGAATCAATCAAGCTTTTTCAGAAACAAAAAACCAAAGGTCCATTATCTTTCATGTTCCCAAAAACCAATAAAATAAAATAAAATAAAAAAAATATTGCCTGATTCAAGAATCGTATGTTCTTCGATGGTCCAGATCGATGCTTTGACCAGAATGGTATGGGAGATCAGTGGTAGGGTTTAACATTCTTCAATGAACCTGTTTCCATCTTATCATTCAGAAAATCCAAAAAACTGGCCATTATCAATATTTTGTTTTTGCATGGCCATTATCAATGATTGGGACTTAACTATAGAATCAAGAAACCTTTTAGTTGAAAAAAAAAATCATGATATTTTCATTTCTATTTCATTTACATCCACTTAATGTTTTGCTTTTTTTGTAGAATCATCTATTAGAACCCTAGCCAATGGGTAACCTACTTGAAGTTTTGCTTTTTATAGAATCATCTATCAGAACCCTAATCAATGGGTAACCTTCTTTAAGAAAAAAACCATGATATTTTCATTTTCATTTCACTTACGTCCACTTGACGTTTTGCTTTTTATAGGATCATCCACTAGAACCCTAGCCAATGGGTAACCTACTTGAAGTTTTGCTTTTTATAGGATCATCTATCAGAACCCTAACCAATGGGTAACCTTCTTTTCTTCCTCGGTTTGACTTGTTTTTCCGTACGTCTTATCTCTTCAAGCTGAGGTTCTAAATCACACTATAAATGGTGCAACATAGTTCTGAATCTACGATAATATACAATCTTCTCATGTTTTAGCAGCTCTTTGCCTCTTGCAAGATGCATATAGAACTAAACATGATCTTTTCAAATCTAGTAGATATTTTTTTGAGTGTAATTTGTAAAGGTTGGTCATGGTGGTGGCAGGGGAACAACCAGAAATATGAGATCACTCCAGCAATACTCACACTTTCAGTCACGATACCCACAATCTTCTGGTACCTATGGACGACCAAGAAGTTTACCTACAGAAGCCCACCACTACCACCCGGTCCGCTTGGCTTGCCCTTAGTTGGATACCTCCCTTTTCTAGGTGCTGACCTCCACCGGAAATTTAGCGAATTAGCTTGTGTCTATGGCCCAATTGTGAAACTTGGACTAGTAAACAGATTATGTGTTGTTTTGAGTTCGTCATCCCTAGCGAAGGAGGTCCATTGGGACCATGATGTTGTCTTTGCTAATCATGATCCAACCGTCGCAGGATTAGCCATCACCTATGGTGGTGTGGATATGGTTTGGAGTCCTTATGGCGAAGATTGGCGCATGTTGTGCAAGGTATGTGTGCGTGAAATGCTAAGTAACAGCAACCTAGATGCTTCTTACGCTCTTCGGAGATGTGAGGTTCGGAAGATGGTACGAGATGTGTATACCAAGATAGGTGAACCTGTTAAATTTAGCAATTTGATGTTTTTTACGAGCCTCAACGTCATAACAAGCATGATATGGGGTGGCACTATCAAACGAGAAGAGCGCACTAGGGGGATCGAGTTCAGGGAGGTGGTAGAGGAAGCGGTAGAAATGATAACGAAGCCCAACATCTCAGATGTCTTTCCTATTCTTGCAAGGTTTGATATACAAGGCGTGGAACGACGATCAAAGAAGCTTTGGGCATGCCTTGATCGTATATTCGGTTCCATCATTGATCAACGTGAGAAAGAGAATACAGTGGCAGCTGGGGAACTCGAAAGAAAAGAAAGCAAGGACTTTCTGCAAATTGTCTTGGATGTTAACAAGCAAAAAGAAACTAAGACACAAATCACGATGACCCGACTTAAGGCTCTGATTTTGGTAAGTTTCACTTGTTATTTTAAATTTTAAATTCAAACTTATCTTGATATTTGAATTGATCAAGATAAGTCATTCAGTTTTGGATTTAAATTTAAATTCAAATGTTCCTGATTTTTCTCAACTAACTCCATGATCCTTATATGGTAACTGCCATATGAGATCTCATAAGATACACCCTTGATGGAGAGGTGCATCTATAAATATGGGCCCGGGTAAAGGGCAGATAGAGTCATTGACTTCAGAACTGCAAAATTCTTTCCTGCTCCATTGACGATGCAGTGCTAGAGGTCGGAAGATTCCGTCTGATTAAAGCTTGCAATTTTCCAGATAAAAGATCGGTATTCATATCTCAATATATTGGCTATGGCTGGAGGTTAGTAGATTCTTTTTCCGCATATTATTATTGATGCTATTCGGATTTTTTGCATAAATATTTAGTCCAAACTTCTAACAGGATCACCAATTTGTTTGGGAAGATTTAATTTCTTCCTGCTTGCTCCTTCAGCTTTCACCTTCATGTTGATTGTTACATTGGGATTCTTCTAATTTTTCAAGGCTTGAATGCCATTTTCCTTTATTGACAACCCTGAATTTATGTTTTCATTCTAATCAAGTTATTTTTTCATATCTAAATGGAACATTGAGCGATATATACGTAGTTGTTTCTTGTAAATCTCGTGTAATTAGTAAACATCGCCATAGATAACATGTTAGCTTATACCAAAATTACTGGGTTTGCTTAACCTGAAAGAGTGATCCAATTTAGAGTGTAAAGTAGCAAACTAGGCTATTTATTTTCTATCAGGATATATATCTTTTTGTAACACGATGCTGTTGACAGATATATAGAAATCAAGGTTTTAAATTTCGATTTTGTCATGAGATACTTGAAAATTTTGCCAAATTTCACCGAAATTTTGCCCTCATATTTCGTGTCACCCAACTGAAAAAATGGCAATATTTTGCCAATATACCGACGAAATGTAAAACCTTGATAGAAATATGGTATCCTGAATGTATTGAAATTCTGTGTGCAGCATTTCGGGTACTTGAACAAGAAGTGGTGGCCATGATTGGCCCACTATCCTCTTCCATAGCCCATATGATCTCCAACATTGCCAATGGACTCCAAGTGCCTCTTGTCTCATTTGCTGCTACGGACCCGACACTTTCTGCCCGTCAATTCCCTTTCTTTCTCCGAACCATACCTAGTGATTCTGATCAGATGTCAGCCATGGCCAAGTTGGTCGATTATTACGGATGGCGACAGATTATCGCGGTCTTTGTCGATGATGATTATGGAAGGTACGGGATATCATCTTTAGAAGACGAACTTGCAAAGAAACTATCAAAGATCTCTTATAAAGTGGCTTTACCCCCCAAAGCCGAACCTAATCGCATTGCTGAGTCTCTTAATCCTTCCAAATCGATCGGGCCTCGTGTGTATGTGGTTCATGTTAGTCCTGATTCGGGTCTTGAAATCTTCTCTGCAGCCCGGAGCCTTCAAATGATGACCAGTGATTACGTCTGGCTTGCAACAGATTGGCTTTGTGCTACTTTAGATTCTTTGCCGCTCACGAGCCGAAGAACTTCACTCCAATTGCTTCAAGGTATAGTCGGGCTTCGCCAACATACTCCACAATCTAGCCGGAAGAAGGATTTTGTTTCTCGGTGGAGCAAATTGCGACGAAAAGGGTTAGTTAGTTCTGAGTTGAACACTTATGGATTTTATGCTTATGATACTATGTGGACAGTTGCACGAGCTATCGATGATTACCTAGATGCATTTGGGAATATCACATTTTCTTCTGATAGTAGCTTACATGATATGAATGCAACAGCAATGCACCTAGAAAAGCTCAGAACCCTTGATGGTGGAAATCTTCTACTCGGGAAATTAATGCAGACGAACTTCTCAGGTTTAACGGGGAAAGTTCAATTTGATCCAGATAGGAACCGTATTTCTGGTGGTTATGATGTCATTAATGTCGATCGAATGATGATCCGTACAATTGGTTACTGGTCTAAATTTGGTTTTTCGGTTGTAGCCCCGGAAATGCTGAACAAGGAACAGCAGGGTCAGAAGCTCAACAATGTTACCTGGGCCGGTGGAAAGTTGGATAAGCCGCGTGGGTGGGTGATCGCGGAAAATGAGAGACCGTTGAGAATCGGAGTCCCGAAAAGAGTGAGTTTTGATGAATTCGTGAAGGAAACGACAGGCAGCCATGAGATTGAAGGTTACTGTGTTGATGTGTTTAAGGCAGCAAGGGACTTGGTCCCTTACACAGTTCCGTACAGATTCAAGACTTTTGGGGATGGCCAGAAAAATCCTAATTACGACGAGCTTGTAAGAATGGTTGCAAATGGGGTAAGTATATGTTATAGTAGCCTCTTCTACTAATGCATATAAACAAGAAGGAAACCTAAGGTTGTCCCTTGGTTCAAAAGGTAGTTACGGCCTAGCCATACCATAGTTTTTAAACTTGGGGATCGGGATTGTTTGATAAATTACTTGTTTCGGCCGATTTGTTTTGACTCGGCCGAGTTGGATCGGACGATCCGACCGAGTTTGACCGACATGTGTATCATGTCTCGGACCGAGTCGATCTCGAGTTGTATCAGATAATCCAACTCGGGATCAGCCGATCCTTTACACAATGAGCCAAACGGTGACCGTTCTGGAGGGATGAAGTAACTATTACAAAAATCCAGCCTAGGAAGTCTTTATGCCAGAAATTAATAAAAGGATGACACTTAATTGTTATATCCATCACATCCCTTTAGATGATGATAATATGGAGCGTGGTTTGGGTCTATGATCAGTTGATCACCCCCGGATCAGGCGGACCCTTGGTCGATCGGGTGGAATTGGAATTGCCACCTTACCTAAATTCTGGTTAGACCATCTTAAATTCACAATTTCGGTTTATTTGCAATAAAATTGATAAATCCATAGGTGCCCATTTACACCTCGACCCAATAGATAGTGACGACTCCAATTCAACCTGATCGACCTACGGTTCGCCTAGGGTGATCATGTGTGAACACTTATTTCTATTTTGGATCATTTGCTGGTATAGCTCTCTGATTTCTTGGTATTGTGATGATAGGTCTTTGATGCAGCTGTTGGAGACATCTCCATAGTCACGAACCGGACAAGGATTGTTGATTTTACTCAGCCTTATGTTTCTACAGGTCTTGTCATAGTAGCTCCCAACAGCAATACTAAGTCGAGCTATTGGGTATTTCTCAAGCCATTTACAGTGGAAATGTGGTGTGTTACTGCAGCATTTTTCGTATTGATCGCAGTGGTTATTTGGATTCTTGAGCATCGGATCAACGACGATTTCCGTGGTCCCCCTAAGCGCCAGATTATAACTATGTTCCTGTAAGCCTCCCTGATGCAAATTATAGATTTTGAATCTCATCTCTTTATAGGCTTTGGTATCTAACCTCGTGTTCCTCCTTATTTCTCTTACAGTTTCAGCTTCTCGACGCTGTTCAAGACAAATCGTAAGGAAAACTTTAGCCTTCATATCCCGATCACTTAGTTTCCTTTTCATAGTATAAGCTTGACCATATTCCATGGTGGGATTTGTTAATCACAGAAGAAGATACGGTGAGCACGCTGGGACGAATGGTGATGATGGTATGGCTTTTCCTATTGATGGTCATCACATCGAGCTACACGGCAAGCTTGACTTCGATTCTTACGGTCCAGCAGCTATCATCACCCATTACAGGGATCGACAGCTTGATTGCAAGCAACTTGCCCGTTGGGTATCAAGTGGGTTCATTTGCTCGGAGCTATCTGAATGGTCTTAACATACATCAGTCAAGATTGATTCCTCTCGGCTCGCCGCAAGAGTATGAAAGAGCACTGCGGCGAGGACCAAGCAATGGTGGGGTGGCCGCTATAATAGATGAACTTCCGTATATCGACCTGTTTCTGTCGAATCAGTCTGACTTTGGGATTGTTGGCACAACATTTACCAAGAGAGGATGGGGATTTGTAAGTAGAACTGCTGCATACTTGTTTAATTATCCCTCCACACTCCACAGTCCATGGTGTTTAAAGTCGGTATCTGGTCGGGAATTGTCCCGGTCCGATACTGAGTTGGATCGGTCAATTCAAAAACATGGTCCCATTTTTAATTATTTTTATGTTTTAAAGAGATCAGAAAATTTAGGGAAAAAAACTAGAAAAATTATAACAATATAAATACTTAAAAACATATTGAATTAAGTGTCTAAAAACTTGTTAAAAATCATTTTACTAACCAATAGTGTTGCATTCATGCAATCGCCAAATCAAAGTATGCATCTATCCCCATTTGACCACAATCGATACGAGCATAGTGTCAAGTATTGGCTCGGGACGAGTCGCGATCCCAAGCCGATCCCAAAAATTTCTAAAGTTCTTTGACTTGTCTGAAATCGAGTCGGATCGTTCGATCCTGACAATTTGATTCGGTTTCGGATGAGACAGATCGGACGATCCATATTGGATCGTCTGACACCCTAAATTTATTTATTTTTTTTATGATTTTTAAAAATAAATAAATATATTTTGGGCCATGTTTGGATCGGCCGATCCCTGATTCGATACCGAGTTTAAACACTATGGATCTGAGCTTGAGTCAAATCAGATACATACTAAAAAAGATCTCCTACTTGTTGAATCATGTGACCAGACTTAAAAAAAACCAGGTTTCAGATGATCCATATTGGATCATCCGACCGAGTCAAATCTTCTGGATTGAACGATCTAACTCAATCTCAGACAGAGTCGGAGAATTTTTAACAATTTTAGGGATAGGCTTGGGATCATGGTTCGTCCCCCATTCAAGTTAATATGTTCATATATTGTTTAGAAAAGAAAATAATAACAAAAACAAACTTTATGCTTCTCTAAAAAATTTTCAGGCTTTCCAGAGAGACTCTCCTCTTGCCGTTGACATGTCCACGGCAATCCTGAGACTTTCCGAGAGCGGCGAACTGCAGAAGATCTACAAGAAGTGGTTTTGTAATCCAATTTGTCCGGGGCAGGGAAGACACAACTCCAAGTCCAACCAACTCCATCTAACCAGTTTCTTGGGTCTTTATATCATGTGTGGTGTGTTCACCCTCTCTGCCTTTCTAGTATTTCTGCTACGAACAGTTCGGCAGTTCCTCCGGTACAAGCAGAAACAGCTGCAGCTTGCTTCTGGTTCTTCGTCCGATTCATCATCGAAGACTCGCTGTTCTCAGGCCATCTATAACTTCTTTAAATTCATCGACGAGAAAGAAGAAGCGATAAAGAAGATGTTCAAGCAGGGTGATAACCATCAACCCCAGCTAGAGACATTGGATAAGGATTTGGAAAACCTGTGTAAGATGTGGTGCTCCATAATCAATAATGGGACTGTGCTCCATTGTAGATTTTCAGTCACATGTACCATATATGAAGTTTGTTTGTATATATATATAAATATATATATATACACTAGGTAGAAGGGGCACGTCCCATGCACGTGCAAGCTATCATATATTTATATAAGAACACCAAATACAAATAGTTTCGGTATTGTATTTTTGGGAATTTGTCGTACAATTGAGTCACAATATTGTACAGTTGAAGATACAATCTAAAGGTGTGTGAGGAACAAATAATTGATCCTCTCCATCATCATCCAAGAATCTGTGTGGTTTGGGATGGTGATACAATAACATTAAGATCACTCGGTGGACCCATAAAGAGCAAAATTTTAGTTTCCATATAGTCTTGTTGCATTAGTTCCTGGCCACGTTGAATTCACCTATAGCAGAAAAAAGTGAAAAACTTAATTATAACATTCGGCTAATCCAATGTGAATGATCTATTAGAAATGTTTGATAAGATACTCCGATTCTATAACAAGTAAAATACTTGTGTTTTAATAAGAACTCCAATCAAATCTAGAGAAGCTCCTATCTAAAACTTACAATTAAAAAAAAAAAAAAACACCCAGCAAAATATGCTACTGATGGATCTTCACAAGACAGAACAACTTCTACTTTTCTGTTTCCTACTTCATTTTTATATATCATTACATTACAGGGTCATTGACCTATATAATCTCGCATCTCTTTGATTCTTTTGACTTATTAATGGCACAGCTTCTACTTTTCTGTTTCCAACTTCATTTTTATATATCATTACATTACAGGGTCATTGATCTATATAATCTCGCTTCTCTTTGATTCTTTTGACTTATTAATGGCACAGCTTCTACTTTTCTGTTTCCAACTTCATTTTTATATATCTTTACATTACAGGGTTATTGATATATCGCTTCTCTTTGATTCTTTTGACTTATTAATGGCAGCAATAACAAAAGTATGTTGCAACTTCGTGAAATATTAAATATTCAAAACTAAAGTTGTTCAATGATAGTAGCTCAGAAACATTGTTGTAAGACAGACTTTACCTAATAAAAAATGCTCTATCAGCTCCTTGGTAGTCCTATCTGGTGGCAAACCGCTATCTTCTCTCCCTTGCCTACAAAGTTTTAGAAAAAAATATATTAATTCTCTAATACTCTTTTTTCTTTTTTAACTCTAATACGCTCTTTACGCACATAACAACATGATTCTTTAAAGTGATAATTGGGCTTATTTGATAGGGAACAATGGGGTTTTAATTGATCAATTGAAAGAATTCTTTTAGGAAGAGAGGAATTTTGAGAACTTATTTGTACTCTCTGATAGGGAAGACTCGGCGACTTCCACGTATCAGAGTCATGCCAATGAAAGCTCTGTTCATCAATCCTTATATCGCTTGTCGGAGCTATAATAATATTACCAGGACATCAGAAGGATACAACTGTCCAAAGTAGGTATTAATGTTAGAAGTATAAGTTCCAAATTCTAGAATCTAAAGTAAATATAATCTATGTGCTTAAGAATGATATTAGACCAATGGATCGGATTATTATTCGAGTTTGATCCGAAAAAGAGGATTTAGTAAGAGATTTTTTATCTGATAAGATATGATCCAAACTTTAATTGGAACAAATTCATATATAGGCTGATTCGATTCGATAAGAGTCCAATCTGATTCTATTTGTGTGCATAAATATATAAAATGTATATTATAGATTTACTATGTATGCATATATAATATTGGATAACTATAAGTATTAAACATATAATTAAAAATAATTCATTTATTTAGGATACTTTTTAAGAAAAAATTAAATATAAGTCAAATTATATTTGTTTTTATCTGATTTCTTATAACTATAAATCAAGTTTACCAAAAACATCTATTACTTATTTGAATCCAACTCGATCCAAGCGTAATCGAATTTGGTAAGAGATTTATGATCTGATTCTATCAGACTTTTAATCAAATCAAATTTAAATATATCTTGATAGGATTCTATATATGTGATAGGATTCTATATAACTATAAATCAGGGTTACCAAAAAAGTATCAGGTGATAGGATTCTATATATGTCAATTGTATCCTGTTTTTTTTTCAAAAATAACATGTATATCCCCTTTTTTAGATGACCAATACACACTACAGGCGGATCTTCTGTTAAAGAATCTTAATAACCTTTTTCTTAACGGCAGGAAAATGCGACACGTGTCTTGTAGACCTCACATGATAAAGAAGGGGCTAATGGAGACGAGGGATCCTCTGGTAAAAACCCCTGTTAGCATCTGCTAACAGCTTAAAACATGGACATCTGTCTTGTGGCCCATGACGGAGGTTATCTTCTTTTGAAGTTGACGAGCCTTAAAAAATTATTTTTAAATTACAGCTAACTCCCACAACTTTAAATATCTCTTCTTGTAAACGAATTTAAATTATTTTTAAATTACAATTGGCTCTTATAATTTTAAACATCTTTTCATTCTAAATATGGTTTCAAGGATCGGTCTAGATCATTGTTAGCAAAATTCTGATTAAAATGACGTTTTTTTAGTTTTATTGCATAAACGTTTAAAATTTCGTTTAAAACGTTCTGGAAGCAAAAAAATGTTTAAAACGCATTTTTTGAAAAAACGCTCTTAAAAAAAGTTAATGTTTAAAGTTGACAAAAAAAAAAGTTGTCCGTTAGAAGTTCTAATGACAAATATGTGCTAGTCGACAACTTTATATATATATATATATATTATATTCACATTTTTTTGAACAAGATACGTATTAAACACGAATTATTTATTAAACGTATTTTTTAAGTTTCCGTTTTTTTAACTACGTTTTTTAGAATTAAAACCGTATTAAACTCGTATTTTTGCTGTTCCGTTTTTTTTTATGTTTCACGTTTTGCTAACAGCGGTCTGGATGGGTCGGATTGGTCGATCCGGATCGGGATCAGCCAGGACCAGTCCAATTCCAACCGATACAGATTGGCCGATTTGGTTCGATTCAATTATTTTTTCAATTGGCTTGGGATCGGACCGATCCAACCTATACCGATACGAATCAGCCGATCCGGACCGATCTAATTTTTTTTTTTTCAAAGGACAATCCAAAAGTTGGAATGGATCAGGATTGGCCGATCAAGTACCGGATCGATGATCCAGATCGAGATCGGCCCGGACCGGTCCGATTCAAGATCCCGAGAATAAAAACCTTGATTGTAAAAGCTGAGAGATAAGAGAGACGGAGCCGGATCATAAGAGAGAGAAACACTTTTACATTCAAAGTTTCATTTTTATTTTTTCCCACTTCATTTATGTTTCTAAGAGCATAGAGAGAGAAAAACAGAGAGAGAGGGAAGACTCCATTAACGAGAAGAGAGAGAGAGAGAGAGAGAGAGAGAGAGAGAGAATAGCCGTTTACAGTTTTTTTTTTTTCATTTACAGATATTTTTTCCCACTTTGTTTATATTTAACTTAGAGTATTTTCTTAGTGGATGGTTCAATTGGATCGGACCGGTCTAGGCCGATCCCGATCCGGATCGTCAATGCGGTACTGGATCGGCCAATCTTGGTCCGATCAAACTTTTGGATCGTGCTTGGAAATTTTTTTTTTGGATTGGCCCGATCCAGTCATTTGATCGATTCAAATCGACCGATCCGTATCGATTGGATCGATTTGATCCAAATCCAATTGAAAAAAAAATTGGATCGGACCGAATCGACCGATCCGTATCAGTTGGAATCTGATCGGTTCTAGGCGATCCTGATCCGAATCGGCTGATTCCATCCTTGAAACCATGTTTACAATGACAAGATGTTTAAAATTGTGGGAGCCGGTTGTAATTTAAAAATAATTTAAATTCTTTTACAATGAAAAGATAATTTAAGTTGTGGAAGGGGGCTGTAATTTAAAAATAATATTTGAAAAGCTGGTCAACTTTCAAAAGAAGAGAACGTCCATGACTGTCCAGTGGGAGCCACAGGACATATGTTCAAGTTTTAGGCTGATAGCAAGGTGCTAACAGGGTTTCTAACAGAGGATTCGTCTCCAACAGAAACGGAGACGCTAGCGTTCGTTTTTTCGAATAAAGCCGAATCTCTTCATCTTCTCCGGCAATAGCACAGGCGTAACGCTTTCACTTTCTCTTCGGCAGCGGCGACGGAGATGGCGCAGCATTAGCGCTCTCCCTCTCTCTCTCGACCATCTTTGATCTCTCATCTCTTTCTCTTCCATCCCTCTCTACTCTCTCTCTCTCTTTCTCTCTTCAGTCTCTCTCTCTCTCTCTCTCTCTCTCTCTCTTCAGTTCCTCTCCGCTCTCCCTCTCCCTCGCTGTTCTCCCGTCCTTCTCTGATTCACATTATTAGGATTGGTTAACAGAAGATCCGGCTCCCCTTGTCTGTGGGCTCTTATGCTAATCTCCTCATCAAAACCTATTCACATTTGACACATTTCTTCATCTACCTCATGCAAACAAAAAAAACAAACTTAGTTTTGCTGAATTGGGAAAAATAGTTGTAAATTAACCATTCAATTACACAAAGATTCTTAGAAAATACAAATCAAAGAGAATGTAATCCTAATCATAGCTAACTCTGCTGATTCTTATCCATACAATGAGAGAGAGAGAGAGAGAGAGAGAGAGAGAGAGAGAGAGAGAGAGAGAGAGTCAAAAAAAAATGAGAAATTAGGGTTTCTTTCTCTACAACAAAACTCAGAGACATGATCTTATATAAT